>PVJS01004363.1:0-69534 GCA_004027185.1 Glis glis
CCTCCTCCTCCCCCTCCTCCTCCTCCTCCTCCTTCTTGTACTGGGGATTGAACCCAAGGGCTTTCTACCTCTGAGCTACACCCCCAGCCCTTCTTATTTTGAAATGGTGTCTCACTAAGTTGCTAAGTCTAGCCTTGAATCTGCGATCCTCCTATCTCAGCCTCCCAAGTACTAGGATTACAGTAGTGTACCACTGCACTCAGCTCTATTCAAAGTTAAGAATAGTAATACCTGATCTTAGAATTGCCTCAATGAGTATATGGATCTATGCTAACAAAGTGCTTAAGGCAAGGTCTGGCACATAGCAAACATTTTTGTTATGTGCTGGGACACTGAGAGGACTAGACCCCATCTCTGTCCTGGGAGACCTTACAGGGCTCTGGGAAAGGCAGAGAAGGGGCCCTGGTCCAAGGCAACTCTTGGGTGTGAATGTGTGGGCAGGGGCAGTGTGCAAGGGAGGGGAAGATTGTGTCCAGGTGTAAGAAAAGGTGTAAAGCAGCAGAAGCCAGTTGGCTTTGCTGGGGTGGGTGGCTTTGTGGAGACAGAAGTGTTCTTGGTAGATGGAGTCAGCAAAGGGCTTGGAGACAAGCACAGCCAGTGGCCTGGTGTGGCTGGGTGTGGGGGAGGGGATGCTGGGTGAGAGAGGAAGCCAAAGACACAGGGACCAACCATTAAGGACCTTGTGTGCACCAGAGGTTTCACCTCATGCTGGGGGCATACAGAACCAGCAGGGAGGACTTGCAAGCTAAGGAAAGGTCACTTCCATTTCCCTGTCTCCTTCTTTCTTGAAGGCCAAGGTTCTTGAGTTTCCCTGGAGAACTGAGAGCTGTATGTGCCCCTCCCTGACCCTGGGGGTAGTTCCTGGCTGACCACAGGTTCACAGTGGCCCTTGCAAGAGGCTGCGTCCTGTCCTCTTGAGACCCACCTTGCAAGTTCTGAGCAGGGATTCCAGGGCTGAGCTCCCATGCAGGCTGAGCTCTCCTTAAGGTGCTGAAGGGTTATGGGCACAGAGACAGTGGAGCTCTATTATGCAACCATTGATGAAAATTGCTAAAAAAGAAGTGCTACCATCTTCGCTTAGTCAAATATAACTCGCTAGCTCACATCTTCTTTGAGCCCTAGAACCCCAGAACTGGAAGGATCCGAGAGTCAGATGGTTTTCAGAGTGGCTTCCCAGAATTTGGGGATTCCACAGGGAAATTTCTGGGACATGTGGGACTGTATTGAAAAAAGAGGAAGGCTAAGCAAGTGAGACATGAAGCTGTCAATCCTGGGATAACAAATGTGCTATTTACTGAAATTCTCTTTGTCGCATAGGATTTTACTGGACATTTGAGTTTTAGGTCAGAACAACAAACTGAAATCACTTTCTTAGCCAATCTCCACGTTTGACCAATGAAAAAAAAAACCAAGACCCAGAGAGGAGAAAGTCCAAAGTCATCTGACAGGTGTGAACAATGCTGCACTTAAGAAGCTGGGCTTTTTACTACTCTATACAATTTTGAATCTAGAAAAGTCATTTTAAAGGAAGGATAGGGGGAGACTGATATAGAATTATCCACTCATTTTGGAATTCTGTTTTATTTCTGAGGAGAGGTGGGACAATCAACTGCTTCCCCAGAACATTCTCTGGGCATTTCAAAGATAGGAAAATGTGTTAACCTATTTTTTGTTGTTTTTTTGTTTTTTCATGGTGGTTAATTATTCTGGGCTCTGGAAATCCTTACAGTGGTCTACTTTGGAGAAAAATCTAAAAGCAATTCTACTTAGCACCTCTCCCATGACATACATTCACACACATACAACACACCATGCTTACATACACAGTACAACACATGTTCAAAGCACACACACATACATAACCACACACATCATACATGCATACACATACACACAACACACACATATGCACATGAACATACACACCATGCAACTTAAACTACACACACTTACTAGCATGCACTCATACATACATGACACACCATGCTTACACACACTGTACCACACATGTACAAGCAGGTACACATACATAACCACACACACATCACACATGCATACACATACACACAACACACAAATACACACATATATACCATGCACACTTAAACCACACACACTTGCAAGCATGCACACATATACCCCCCCACACACACACATCCTGTGTGGCAAGGGGGAGGCGTCCTATGTGTCCTATAGCTCCCCTCCTGCAGGGAATTTTCCATGACCAGCCCCAAATGAGAGCTTCTCTGGGAAATAGGTCACCTGCTGCTCCCTGTGAGTGGGAAGGTGAGCGGTTTCCTGCCCATGGCCCGGTGCTGCGCAGAGCAGAGCGGAGCCTGGCCACGGACCATTTTCACTGTCTTTCATCTCAGAACCAAAAATGCTTTGGTTGAGAGCCAGGAACAGAAGCCTTCACATCTCATCTCTCTCTCCCTGTCGCTGTCACCCACACCACCCCCTTCCCTTTTTTATTTATTAAAGGCTTTTCTGACAGGTAGATTGAGCACCACAGGCCTTCAAAGCCCCTATTCCCCTCTCCAGGGCCTCATTTTCTCCAGATGAAATGGCTGAGTCCTACTGAGAGTCCCTGCTGTGTGTGTAGAGAGGAGTGAAGAGGACCGCTCACAGGCTGTAGACCTCCCACACCCACGCACATCCGCACACCCACATACCATCCCATGTACACCTATACACACTCCATGCACTCAGGGCTGCTGGGAACTCCCAGTTCTAGAATCCAGCAGAACAAAATGCACTGCAGTGTCCATCCCACCGCCAGTATTGTCCACACAGCCGCCCCACTCCCTGCTTAAGACTGCCCCAAGACCTGGAGAGCTGGGCAGGGAGCTGCCCCATCTCAGGCTTTCTATCCAGGGGTAGTTTCTCCTGGGCTTGCTGAGTTGTCTTATTCTCCTGGCTTTCTAGTTGGCCTTCAGTACCTGATTTGAGTCCTTCTTAGCTAGTGTCTTAGTTTGACTTTCCCCAGAAGCAAAACCTTAGCCAATAGATAATTTGGGAAGTGCAGGGGACTCACCAGGGGACGGGAAGGCAGACCACACAGCGTGCCTTCTAAAGCCAGCTGCTCCAGAGGCCACCAAGGACTCTCTGCGGGAGCTCTGGGAAACCGTGCAAGTCACAGGCCTCAGAATCACCCTCCCCTGGGAGCGGGGGCGTTGGGATATTTATAGACCAGTCACAGATATAGTCTTGGTTGAGGGCTCTTCCCAGGGGCTTGCCACTCAAACTGGGACACAGCAGCCTCCTGCTCAGATGCAGATGCTGGCAGCTGGAAGCAAAGGGCTCCTGGGAACTGGGTGGACACTGACAGTGTCCCCATGGGTGGCTAAGCTCAGCTGTCCTCAGCTTTCCACACCTGACTCAAGGCAGTTGATCGTGCACTTTCCCTGGGAGTCTGGGAGTGAAGAGGCAGATGAGTGTCTGTTCCCCTCTGCTAGGGGTGTCACTTCCAAAATTCCTCCCACTGAGTAAATTGGGCTCTTAACGGTGGAGCTAAGGCAGACACACATCAAGAGAAGTGGAGATGAGGGCAGGAGGGAACTCTGTGGGGTCCTAGTCCATGCTTCCAGTGACCTTGAGATCTAATTAAGCCCCTGGTCTGAGCCCTTGATGATTTTCCCGTCTGCTCCCTTCTTTGCCTTCTCTAAAGGGCTTCATGGGGCCCCAGCTCTCTACACTGGGCCGTGTATTTCATATGTCCAGGTCCCACCCAGCCCTTGGGTCTTGCTCAAGTGTTATCTCCTTGAGACAATTTCTCTTCTCAGCCAGTGTAAGATCGACAGGGACCCTCCCAGTGTGCGTCTTCATCTAAAGACGTAGCATCCTTGGCTTCCTGGCACCCTCAGCACACTGCAGGCTCCCTCTGCTGTCTCGCGCTCTTCATCCTCTTCTTCCTGAATAACAGTATGTAGCTCTTCTAAAGTTCAAACTTTCTGTGTCCAAGAGAATAAACCTCCATTCAAAAGTTGATTGTTTTTCCATATATGTTAGTTAGGAGCCTTTGCAAAACAAGTAAATGTACTGGCTCACATAATGAAAATTTTCTTTCTTTCTTTCTTTTCTTTCTTCTTTCTTTCTTTCTTTCTTTCTTCTTTCTTTCTTTCTTTCTTTCTTTCTTTCTTTCTTTCTTTCTCTTTCTTTCTTTCATCTAGTTGGGGATCTATGCTTCAGGTATAGTTGAATCCAGAAGCACAAACAATGCCATTATAGATAAATATTGTTATATCTCTCAGATTTATTTTCCTTGGTGCTGACTTCATTTCAAGTGAACTTCAACCAATTAGTAATCTCCCTCTTTGTCTCTAGACACTTAGAGGGATCCTGTCAGCAAAAGTCCTAGAGCTGATGTTCGTTAACTCTCATTGGCCAGCTTGGGTCTTGTGCCAGCTCCTTAATGTCTCACTGTGCCACGCATGTGCTATTTTTATTGGTCATGTCTGGGTAATGTGCCTGCCTCTGAGTTCCACCTGATCCACATGGCTTAGGTTGAACAGAGGTGGGTCTATACATGGAAATAGGAGTGCTGTTCCCAGAGAAGTGGGACTGGAGGCCGGGCCCTGCAACCCGGTGCTCGGCATCTGTCTGAGAGAACACGTGAGGGTACTGGAGTTTCAGGCAACGTTGTCTTTAGCCAATTCGTAATGTAATATCAAATAGCAAATATTCCGCTGTTATTCGGGAAGAAGAGGATGAAAAGAGAGAGACAGTAGAGGGGCCCTGCAGTGTGCTGAGGGTTTTGGGGAGTGGAGGGATAGAAATAGGAAGCCAAGGGTGCTCTGAGAGATTCTGCCTCAGTTGGCCATACTTTCATTCAATGCAGGGGTGATATTAATGGTGCTCACAGCTGTCCTGGTCACAACTCCTGATGGTATGACTCATGTAGCATGATTTTCTTAAGGTAGTATGTGTGTGTGTGTGTGTGTGTGTGTGTGTGTGTGTGTGTGTAACTGCTGGGATTGAATAAATGAGTTTCTCCGCTGGGGCTTTTTAATTGTGAGATTGCTCTACAGACACATTTGACAAGCCAAGGAGATGTGTGTAGGGTGGGATATTGGGGCAGGGGCTCTGTGCTAACCTGCTCTAGCCACCAGGAGACTCGAAGGTATTGGGCAGCCCCTATCTTCCTGCATTTTCCAGTGTTTAAAACTTTCAGTATACATTCCAGTTACTAGGCCAGAAACACTGATGCCAGTGTGTTAACTTTCTTTTTAATAATCCAACTTAGAGAGTGGACTGTCTAGGGGAAAAGAGGCTAACTGAGACTTTAAGCAAGTCACAGTCCTTTGGATCCTGGAGCAGGTCACTCTGCAGATGTTGGGGGGCACTGTCTGCCTGTGAGCAGAGTTTATCATAATTCTACATGCTAGATTCTATTAGTCTCACTACATTACAATCCAAGGAATCCAAAGCACAAAGAATAAATGACTTCCCTAGCATCGCAGACCTCGTCACGTGGCAGAGCTGGGATTTGAACCTAGCCTGTCTGCTTCCGAAGGCCATGCTCTCAATTGTTAATCTGTCCTCCAGAACCAACCCCAGCAGGCTTTACCTATGCCAGGCATGTAAAGCATATCTGGTCCCATCTCTCACCCAAGTTCAGGAATTTCTGCTGGGGAAGCTGTCTTCCAATGCTACTACTAAATCCCTCCAGTGACTGGGGGGCTCACTACCTCCCAAGGGAAACATTTAGACCATGGGCGAGCTATAATGATTAAGTAGCTTTTTCCCTTTTGCTGAGCTCAAGCCGCCCTCATTCTAATTTTCATGCTTAAATAGTGATAGTGGCCCAGTATTCAGCAAGGATTCTGTACCTTGCTCTGTGCTAAGCATTATATTATTACCTTATTTAATCCTCACAACAAATTTATCCTACCAACATATCTAGAAGTACAGGGACTCAGAGAGCTGAAGTAATTTGCCCAAGGTCACAGAGAAGAGATCAGAATTAGAATCCTGGTCTGTCTAAATCCAAAATCCTATCAATAGGCAGCAAATGTCTCCCAGGAGCAGAACCTTTGCCTTTGGAACACTTCATTTCATTGTAATTCGGCTGTATCTACTGAGTCAGTGCTGTGGGGAGGGCCTGTGTCAGGCTTCTGGGGAAGAGTTGTAAATGTGACAGTAAGTGCTTGTAATTCAAGGGCTCACCCGGTGTCTTATCTCTTGGGGGTCACTGTTCTTGTTTAGTCCCCGTCTAAACTGACTTAGATGAGTGAGTGTGGCCATGGTCTGAGGCCCAGCCAGGCTCCCACCTCATGGAGAGTGAGCCTTTGGCCAGGGCTCGAATGGAGATCATGAAAGGACGCTGTCTGCTGGCCACCTCCTGTATGGGTCTTACGAACTGACCCCGGAAGTGATCATGAAGTGCTTCCATCTGCCTCCTCCAAGGTCTTTTTGTTTTAAATTGGAGTGCTACCTTTTGGGAGAAGGTGCTCTCCTCCTAGCCCTGCTTCTGGCCTCAGTGCTGAACCGGAGAAGGGAGCAGCTCGCAAGCCACAGCAAGCACTGGGTGGTAACTGCCTGCGGCTCTGGGGAAAGCTGCCAGGAGCTTACATGTGAAGATAGCTATCTTCTACTTTTCTATAATACAATACTGTGTTTTCCAAACAAAAAGCCAATGAAATCTTCCCCAAGGCCCTGGAGCGGGGTTAGTCACTTAGCATTCTGTACACACCCTGCTGTGTGACTCACTGAGGCAGCATTGTATTATAATTGTGTTTACATACCGCTTTCCTTCAGTAGAATGCCAGCTCCCAGGACTACTGGGTCTTACATTAGGAATCACTCCCACATCTGGAAGCACACCTGGGAAGGGGTTTACTAGAGCACTTATCACATGCTAATACACTATGGTTCAACTTGTTTATTTTATCTTTCCTCCAACTAAAATTCTGCTGCTTGTGTGCAGAGATTTTATCTCTTTCATGCACAATGTATTCTCAGCACCTAGGACAATGCCCAGCATAGGGTAGGTGCTCAGTAAATGCCAGAGGAATGACCATCCCTGAGCCTGGAGTGGGTACAAGGGGTGGGGACAAGCATCCTCAGGAAGGGGGTTGGCTAATCAAGGAGCTGGTGGTAGCAGGGAGTAAACGACTGGGGCTAAAGAGCAGAGAGAATCTTTCATGAGGGTGGGCTAGCCTGTGACCCACACTCATTCTCATTGCAAGTTTAAAGCATTTGTTTAACAATGACTACCTTTCAACAATGATCCACTATTTTGATGAGCCAATTAATTAGCAAGTATATGGTAAAAGCAATAATGAAAAACTGAAAATTCCACTTTTTTCTTTTTTAAACTTAATTGCATATGTTGAGAGGATGTTAGACAACACTCTTCTGCTATTTGGAGTTTCATTAGAGGACCAGAAGGACAAGAAGACCCTCGTGTCCTAAGGAGGTTGGAGAACCTCTGTGCCTACTTGCCAAGAGGTTCTCCTGGCATTAGAGCATGCCCCATGGCCTTTGGAAGAGCAGGCAGAAGAACTCAGCAGGAAGGACTGTTTTGGAGTGAGGTGCATGTGTGCTGACTTCCACTTTTCCCATCTAGTAAGGGGTACTTTCCCCTTTCCTTGAGCCACGTGAAGAAAGGGTATCTAGAGAATCATTTGGAGAGTTTGATATGCATTCTCTGGAACTTGGAGGTCCCAGTAACTCTCAAAGGAGAAATCTAAAGGCTGCCAAATGTGGCAGAACAAAATGCAAACAGGGCTGTGCAGGTACTGTGCTCAGACCTCTGCAAGGCCAAGGGGTGCATTTTCTGTGGACGAGATGAAGGGCTCATGCAAGGGCCAGGCTGTGGTCACAGCCAAAGGAGCCCATTCCAAGTGACTATCTGGGGAAACAATGTGACTTAACAGATGGAAGGACCACCCTGTGGCCAGCTAGAAGAAGACACAATGCTTGTCTCAAGGAAACTTTAGAAAAGGTGTCTTCAGCAGGGACTCTCCAAGGATCCCATCAAAGTGGTACACAGAAGAAAGAGCCACAGTTATGTCCCTGCCACAGGACCATCCAAGCCAGAGAACTCCCGGATAAGTTGACTATGATCCACTCATTCCTATCCTCCCTCCCTTCCTTCCTTCCTTCCTTCCTTCCTTCCTTCCTTCCTTCCTTCCTTCCTTCCTTCTCACCAAAGCAGCAACCTACATAAGGAGGAGGTAGAGCAAGGAAGGCTGCTTCTCCTACTGTAGTCATCCTAGTCTGTCTCAGGCAGCAAAGAAGATTCCCAGTGGATGACTTTGGAGTTTTGATTATATACTTGACTAGATGGGGCTAGACTTTGTGTTATCTCAAAAAGACTGGAAAAGCAATGAGATTTGTCTCCAAGTTCTTCCATCTCCTTGAATCATGGCCCCATTGGACTAGCTGTGGACCACTCAACCATCTTACAAGAATGATTGAGTCCTACCCACCCTTCAAGACACACAGCTCAAGAGACATTTCTTCCATGACAACTTCCTTGTTTCTGTCACACTGAGGAAGACACCTTTCATCTGTGTTCCAATTACATCCTCCCCTAGCTGGTTGAGGAGGTTAGTTGCCCACATCATCTCTTCTTCTCCAGTACAGCAGTACCGGACATGTGGTACCTGACAGGCAGTCAAAAGCTGCACTGACCCTTGCCCAGTTTAACTGCATTGGAATTAGAGATGTTCATGTGACTAAGTTCATTTAAACATCATGTTCTGGGTCTGAAAATGCTCCACACCTGCTCTTTCATAATCTTCCTGCTAGTGGGACCACAGGCATGTGGCCACCCAGCTCCAACCATGCAGATGAGAACAGGGGCCCAGTAGAATATTAGAATGGAAGGAACCTGGGTCCCTGAGTGACAGCATGGGGCAGAAAAGTCTGTACCTCCCCCCTTCTTGGGAGTTGCTGCATAAGAAAGCAATGCACTTGATTCCTTAAGTCACTATTTTGGGGACTCTCTTTGAGACCTCTAGAATTTTACCATAAATAATTATGGTAAAATTGGACTACAAGTGAATTTTGTTTCCCCAGAGTCTAGTACAGCACCTGTACATAGAAGATGTTCAACATGTGCTTACAAAATAAAAGAGGGTGGTGAGTGAATGAAAACAAAAACAAAAACAAAACAAACAACCACGGTGTCCTATGAAACATCCAAAGGCTTGGAATGGCTATCTAATCTGACAGACCTATCTGACCACTGTCAAACAGCCACCATGTTTGGCTGCCATGACTTTGGATGAATAAAGAAATCCTTCATTTCCACTTTCCAAATCTGACATGAATTCCTCCCTCCCCAATGGGAAAGGGAGTCCTGAGACACGCTGTTCCTATTCTCAGACAGGCATGGCTGTGCGAAATTGATGACAGGCAACCCAACTGAGCAGAGACAAGGAAAATGTTCTAGGTGAACAAAATAGTGTAAGCAGAGATGAGGAGTAAGAGTGAGCACGGCATGATGGAGGAAGAGAAAGACAGCCCCGGAAGACTCCGGATGAGCTGGGAGTTCAGATTGCACAGAGCCTTGGGAGCTTTTTATTGGATTTTGAAACATTTTTCTAAGAGAAATGGGAAGTCATTAAAGGATTTCAGACAGGAGAGGATCGGCTATCCTTTGGAAGAGGACATTCTGGCTGCAATATGGAGAGTGGAGTGGAGGGGGATGGGAGTGACAGTAGGGGGATACTTGGGAATTTATAGCAGCTCCCAGGCCAGAGATGGCATTGACTTGGGACAGGGTGATGGGGAGGATAGAAAAGATATTCTGTAGCTAGGGCAAAGCTCTCAGTCATAGTTATAAAAAGCAGCTGCTTCTTGCCAATTAGTTGGACCACATGAAATTGCCATTTTATAGGACAAAAAATGGCCAAATGTTGGCAATGTCATATTCAAGGTTATACTTTTCTCTAAATCTCTATGACAGTTATATTCCTGCAAAGAAGGAGCCATTAGGAGAGCAACTGTGGCTTTCCTTAATGGCCATAATTGGGAGCCAGAAGGGCTTCCTGGTGATAGAAGTGCCATGAAGAAATGCCCAGCCCAGGAGGCTTTCTGTTGCAGGGAGAGGAAATCTAATCCAAACCAATTTAACATTAAGTGGTATTTGTAGAAACATGACATCAAAAGTCCTGAAGTAGGGAGGCTTTAGATATGATTTGTCCAGGGATCTAGTTGCATTTCTCTGCCATCCTCTCAACACTGTGAGGCAGCGTCAGCCCAGCTGGCTTCCTCAGGTGTGGACCTGCTGCCCACATCCCCTGGGGCAGCATGTGTCCTCAGCCATAGTCAGGGGAGTCAGGTACGCTTGGACCCGGGAACAGGATGGGGTGAAGTCCATCCAAACAGCATGCCTACGACTGTGTGGTGTGTGTGTGTGTGTGTGTGTGTGTGTGTAAAATGGATGTCGTGGAGGCAACCACCTGTCCAGCACCGTAGGGGACTGACTAAAATCCTTTCCAAATGTGGGTCTCTTCTGATCCAGTAATACTAAGGAAGAATCACCAGGCTCAAGTTTTGAAATCAGTTGTCATGTTGGAGGTTCCTGTGAGGAAAGAGGAAATACAGGTCCCTGCGGTGTACCCCAAGAACATTCCACCTCATACGTCCATAAGAAGGACTCGTTCCTTCCACACTACATCAGAAGCCAGGCAGCTTTGCCCCTGAAAGCCTCCAGGGTTAAAAATGAAGGGTCTCTAGTAGGGCGCAGTGGGGCACACCTATAATGCCAGTACTTGGGAGGCTGAGACAAGAGAATCACAGGTTCGAGGCCAGTCTCAGTGACTTAGTGAGACCCTCAGCGACAGTTTCAAAACAAAAAATAAAAAGGGCTGGGGGTGTGGCTTGGAAGTAGAATGCCCCTGGGTTCAATCTCCAGTATAAAGGAAGAGGAGGAGGGGAAAGAAGGAAAAAAATAAGGGCCTCATCTGAAGCCTGAAAGATTTCTTATGGTCTTAAGAGGGGCCACCTTTAGCCTGGCACTGCTGGCCCAGGGCATCTGCTCTTGGGTCCTGGGTCTCTGTCACACTGATGCTAAGGTAACAGCAGGAAAAACTACAGCTTGAACTCATTTTCTGAAATTTCCTTTGGCACAGAATAAAGAAAAAGAGTCATCTTTTCAACTTGGGATAATAATCCGTCTCGTATAATTACATTAAGATGGCTCCTCAAATGCCGTCTTTCCACCGTCTCTTTGAAATGTATTACAGATATGGGATTAGGCAAAGCTGAGTACCGTCTGCAAAGAGCTTGTAAAAAGTTTCCGTTGTTGCACATGCAGAAAGGAAATATGCTAGACATTAGCTTTATGTTGTTGCCTAGCTCCTCTAAAATGGTCTCCCTGTAAAGAACTCCCATTCAGCATGGCCTGTAATGATGTACTTCTGGGTCCTCAGGTAAGTTATGACTGAGCACAATCAGTGTATCTTAGGTTCACGAGCCTCGCTGGAAAATGATCCTCTCCAGGATCTATTCCTGACATAAGTGATCGTACATCCAGGTTTCCCTGTAACAGAGTGTCCTTCTATTCCAGTTTAGCATTTATCCCAGACAAAAGTGTTCTGATTTGGATGATAAATTACATGGTCACCCGAGCTGTTATCCACTTGACTTATGCTGCAAAGCATACTGGGAGATGAAAACAGATGGAGCCAACCTTGATATATCACTGCAGCTTCCAATACTAACTGTGTCAGGCCCTGCGTTAAATGCTTCATGTGCTTTGTCTCTTTTATTCCTCACTACAATCCTTTGAGGGTAACAGTACTATTAATGTCTATTTTACAGATGAGACAATGGAAATAAAGTTGAGCAAATTGTCCAAGCAAAATTTCCCACCTGTTTAATGAAAGATCTGGGATTCCAATTCAGATTTCAGATTTCAGATTTTCAGAGCTAGAGATTGTAACTACTATATTATATTGATACTAAGGGCACCAACTAGAAAGTGTAGCTGTCTTGCTAGGCAGGACTGAGAGCCAAGAACTGCACAGCAATGCTAGCATCAGTATCTGTAACAAGGAAGATGCTCTGTCTTTAGGCAACTGAAAATCCACTCAAAACAGATTATGCAGTGTTAGCTCACTGCTATAGTTTCAGTCTGGAATGTCCCCAACGGCTCATGCAATTTTTTTTAAATTGGTGCATTGTAATTGTACATGATAGTGAGATTCATAGAGATACACTCATTATACACAGCATTATTTGGTCTGTTTTCTTCCCTGTACCCCTCAACCCAACCTCCTTCCACTACTCTATTGGTCTCTCTCCTTATTTTTATAAAATCCCTTTTCTTCTTTTTTTTTCTCTAGCTTCCCTACCTGAGAGAAAACATGTGACACTTGATTTTTAGAGTCTGGCTTATCTCACTTAGCAGGATGCTCTCCAGTTCCATTCATTTTCCTTCAAAAGACACAATTTCGTTCTTCTTTCTGGCTGAGTAAAACACAATTGTGTATGCCTATCACATTTTTGTATACATTCATCTGTTGATGGACACCTACATTGGCTCAATAACTTGACCATTGTGAATTGTGCTGCTATAAACATGGGTATGCTAAGGCTCATGTACTTAAAGGCTTGCTCTTCAATGTAGCAATGTCCAGGGGTGAGGATTTTAGGAAATGATTGGATCATGAGGGCTCTAACCTCATTAGTGGATTAATCCACTTGATGGATTCATAATTCAAATGGACTGTTGAGAAGCAGAGCCTAGTTGGAAGATGTAGACCACTGGGGGCATTACCTTGGGAACTATATCTTGTCCCTTGCCCCCGTCTCTCTCACTCTCTGCCTCCTGGCTGCCATGAGCTGAGCAGACTCCAGTTCTAGGAGGCAGCTGGAATGCAAACCATAAATTGGAGAGAAGATGCACATTTTATTGGGAATGACAGGTAAAGTGTGGGTAAGGCTGCAACTTTAAAGTTTCTTGAAGAACATTCTAGAAAATAATATACCAGTTTCAGACTTTATTTTCCAGTGGAAACGAGGCTGACAGTTTCCCTCCACAGTCAGTGGAAACTGCATGAGTTTCCCTCTTTCCCTGTCCCTTAGTGCTCCAAGAGGCTACTTCCCAAGGGTTCCTTGGGATGATAGGTTTCAAACTGAGCCCATAGCACCTCTGGGAGCTGTGGACCTGTCTCAGGGTCAAGAATAGATGGGGATGAAGATGGGAAGACAATGGGCAGACTTCTAACTCATCATCTTGACCCTAAGAAGTTCTACTTTCCTGTTTTGTCAGTGCCTAGAAGAGAGTCAAATAGAATAGGCACTCAATAAATAAAAATGTTAATGTTTCAGATATTGCAGTTCTTTATAAGTTTTCACTTGATTTTCACCCTAAAGAATTCTAGGACTGGGAGTACAGCTCAGTGGTAGAGTACTTGCCTTTCATGGGTCCTGCCCAAGTTACTGCTTAAAATATTCTTAGAAGGTATCCACCGCATATAAGAAGAGCCAACACTATGGCTTGTTTGTGGTTCTCTCTGCTTGGACTCAAAAACTATCTTGGTTTCTTGGCTAAGTAAGAAAAAAAAATCATCAGAGGTTTCATAGATTTCAACCCCCTCCCATGCCCGTACCAGGCAGAAGACAAAAAGAGAAGTACGTGTTATCAGAGCGACTGCTAGCATTCTTTTTTTTTTTGCGGTACCAGGGATTGAACCCAGGGGTATTCTACCTCCAAGCTACACCTCCAGCCCTATTTTTTATACTTAATTTTGAAACCAGGTCTCATGAAGTTGCAGAGGGCCTCACTAAGTAGCTGAGGCTGGCCGCGAACCTGGATCCTCCGGTCTCAGCCTCCCAAGTACTGGGATTACAAGCGTGCGCCACCACGCCTGGCTATGTGGCATTCTTAATGTAATTTCATTTTCCTTTTTGGAGAAACATCATCCTCTGCTTCCTCTATGGTAGTGTTTTCTATTTCCACAAAAGCCAAGAACAAAAATAACAGCTTTCATGATTACATTCGAAGTGGCTGCTGTGTGCCAGATGTTTCTCCACACTATGCCCATAATCTTCACTAGAATCTTCACAGGTGGGTATTATCCTTTCCATTTTTAAATGAGGCAATTGAAGTATAGAAAGGTGAAGTAACTTGCCTAAGATCACACAGTTAGGCAGTTAAGCCTGGGACTTGCACTCATGTCTGCCTGGCTCTCACAGGTTTGTTCTTCTCATATTGGTGTCTATTGCAGAAAGAGTGATTTCAGATGTATGTGAGAGTTAACTCATTTCTACAGGCTACAAAGACCTGAGAACTATACCGAAGCTTGTTACATAATCCCTTCCTTTAATAATCTTTCATTAAATAGGCTGGACACTTGCATGCTTAAAGGCTTAAAGGCGAAGCAAGCCTGGAGCTAAGGTGGGAATTGCTCAGCCTTGCCACTCCTATCCATTGGTAATTTTGTGGCAGAGCACGGAGTCAGCACCTGTGAGACACTGAGAGTGGGGAGGCAGCAAGTCAAGAAATAGAAAGTCGAGAGTGAACAGAAGTGGGGTTCTGCCTCTCTCCCTTTGCCAGGCAGAACCAGCCAGCAGGGGAAATGCTGGCCTTGGGGGAGGCAGGGAGAGGATCTTTGGTCTCAAGACTCTTGGTTTCCCTCAGGGTGTGGGGGAAGGGCTATCTCTGGAGGAGTGGAGTGGAAGGAGTAAGGGATTTGGAACCAGCTAGACATAGATTGAATCCCCAGGTCCACTTCCATTATGGATCACCTTTGGGCAAATTACCAAATCTCAGTTTTATCTTCTATAAAATGGGAATAATAAGGTTCCTCTTACAGTTATTGTGAAGATGACAGAACATAATAAATAACTGTGTATGACCTGAAATAGATATTCTGCAAATAGCCTCCCTTCTCTTTCCCTTCATATTCTGTTCCTTGGAATGCCTTCCTTCACCATCCCCAACTCAAACAGACCAGAAGGCAGATTCTGGCTCTATCATTTCAGGGTTTCTGTTTCTAGAAGGCTGACTGAGAGATGCCCTTCTGGTTGCCCTCAAAAGTGTTCAGCCTTATACATGGGAAGGAAGGGTGATGGAAATTTGAGTCAGCAGAAATCCAGAAAAAGTGGCAGAAAATCAGCCTTAGAACTCCCTTAGGCCAATGAAGAAATTGCCAAGAGGCTGGGGCCGGGGAAGGTCTATCTCAATGGTTGGAGAGAGAATTGAACACAAGACAGTAAGAATGCAGATTTATCTGGGTCTCAACCACATGCTATTAGAACTCTTGCCCTTCATATTCTTTCCCTGTTTTTCTGCATATTGGATTCATTATCCTTCCCTCCAGATCAGCTTTCTTTGCTTGGTGAAGATTCCAGCTACCAATAGTTTCCAAATTTTGTGGCTGTGATTTCTTTCCACCACCAGAGAAATATTAAACCACCTTCTCTCTCTGATGTCAAGGAAAAAAGAAAGAAAGGGAAAAAAAGAGAAAGAAAGGGAGAAAGAAAGAAAGAAGGTGCTAAGATCAAGTGACTTGCTTATCTCTAACCCAAACAGCTGAGACCCAAAAGGGGGTTTGCAAGAACATGGTGACAGTCACTAAAAATGGATTGGTGGAGGTGGGGTAGGAGGATTTCCCAGAATAAAGGGAATTCCGCTTCTAGAAAAAAGGAGGAGTATTAGGCAGGTAATGCACTAGATGTCTTCCACCAAGAGTGGGAATCTCAACAGTGCACTGGATGGATCATACTCAAAACTAGAATTTCTCAAACCAGGAAATGACTACTCTCTACAGCGGAGATATCTTAGTTGAATATTCTTGGGCTTTTTTTGATGGTGGTGGTGATAAGGTAGAATAGAAGAAATAAAATTTTAGGTAGAAAGGAGACAAGACCAGAAGGGAAGGAGTAAATCTAAAGTCCTAAGCTTGCCTTGCAGGCTTGCTTAGGACATGCCAAAAAGTAGCAAGACCCATATCTTTAAAAAACACAATGGGCTAGCTTCACATCCGAAATTCCTGAGGTGATTAGTTTTGAAAGAGAAAGAACTTCACCTTCCACCAGAACTCCAAAAGATCACACCTGTTGTTACACTCAGCTGGCCACCCGCTGGCCAGCAGGCTCCTTGTCTCCACTTTTCTCTGCTTTCTCTGCTCCCGGAAGACCTGTCCCTAAGAAATCAACATCTTCTGCCTGAAGAAAAACTTCAAAGAAAGGAGGCATTTCCTGCCGAGTACCTCTAACCAACCCCCTCCCCATTTCCAGTGCCTATAAAAAGAGACTGTAAGAATTCGGGGCTGCTGCTCTCACATCTTGAGGTGGCCCGCGTTTGCCTGAACGTGTTTCCCTTTTCCTTGAATTAAACCTCTGCCTTTTCTTTGACTGGCGTGTGTTGAAATTCTTTTCTACACAGACCCAAGGATCCTGGGGACCCTGAGGTGAGTTTCCCCTTCCTAGGCCAGGGAACTCCTTAGGACTGTCCACGGAGCTATCGAGCTCACCCTGACAGTGGTACTGGGGATTGAACCAAGGGGCATTCTACCTCTGAGCTACACCCCCAGAACCCTTTTTTAAAGTTTTTATTTTGAAACAGGGTCTCACTAAGTTGCTGAGGACCTTGCTGGTCTTGAACCTCCTGCTTCAGCCTCCCAAGTACTGGGATTAGAGGTGTGTGCCACCTCCCCGGCTTCTTGGGCTATTTTATAGGTGCATCTAAATTTCTGGGGTTCAAGATTCCAGGGATAAATATTATATACATGGAGAGTAATGCCTAGTCTAAGCAATGACTGAACTGGATATGTCCATAGCAGTCTTCCCTGCGAACCTCATGGTCTTTTTGTACCACAGCCAAACGGCCCAAGGATGGCAAGCTGACCCAGGGCTGGACAGCCACTATCTGATCAGTGGCCCGTGGATTCAATCATTCATCTACCCATTAGTTCAACAAATACTTATTGAGAGGCAGACACTTTTCTAGGCACTAAGCAGATAGTATTCCTGCCCTTGTGAACCTTACATTCACATGGCAAGAATGTCATAAATAAACCATTATGTTTCATGAGGAATGTAAAGCAGGGTGAGAGGACAGAGTGGTTCATTGTAGCCAGACTCTGAAAGACAAGATGAGTAATGAACTTTCTGAAACTGGGCACTGGGAGGCTGACTCAGAACGCTGTGCAGCCTTAGGTGATCTTGGGATATGAAGCCTCCAGATTGGGCCAAATGTGGCGTGAGGAAATTCCTCTAGAGAGAGGATGTAGAGAAAAGTAGATGTAGAGGGACAAGCAGCTCCTGAGAGGTAGAAGCAGAAGCCTTGGCTCCAGACTTCTCCTTTCTCAGATGCAGATGCAGGAGGCCCAGCTTGGATGCCCACGAGGAGCAGCTGCCCTGGCTGCGGTGGCTCAGGAACACTGATGGTGTGCAACTCCACTCAGTGACGTGATGTTGGAAGCTTGACACTGGCCATGGTGGGAGTATTTACACCATGAAAACCAGCAAATGTTGCAGAAGAGACATTCCTAGCTACACGCCCACCACCTAGCATACGGTTTGCTATACAGTTGGTTGGGTAAGTATTCATATACAGGTTGTATATATTTAGTTATAGAATGACTGAATTACTGCTTGTAGATTACTAGCAGCTAACACCACATGCTGGATGCTACATACCAGGCATTGTGTTAAGCACTTTATATACATTCTCTCATTGAATCCTCCCATGATCCTGTGAGGTATAACCATTATATCCATTTTATAGATAAGAAAACAGAGGCACAGAGAGGCCAAGCAAGTTCCCAAGGGCCACACAACTACTAAGTGCAGGGCAGAGACTAATGTGTAGAGTGAATGGCAGCTTGCACACAGTCAAGTGGTGGTGACAAGGGAAGTTAACTTTTCCACTCTGCAGCTCCCTTCTCCAGACTGATGCTCAGCAGAGTATAGGGCTAGGGATGAATGGAAGGTCGACTGGCTGGATTCCACTCCTGGCCCAGGTGGTGAATGGTAAAGAAGGGGTCCGCAGGCAGCATGTGGTCCAGTTCTCTGTGCATATGCGATTCCAGCTGGGTCTGAGTTCCCCTAAGTTGGCAGTCCCAGTGTGAGGCCGCCCACTGGCATCCCTCCCTGATGAGCTGGACCTTGGGGTCGCCAGGTTCTAGGGGTCTGGATCCTCTTCCCCTCCTAGAGCCCGCCATGTGGTGTAGCCCCTCACTGATCATCAGGGAGTTGTTTTTATTTGGATGTAGCTGCAGCTGCCAGAGGCATTTTCTGGGGCTGGCCCAAGGCCTAGCAAGTGTTTGAATGTGGCCAGACTTGAAAGCTGAGCAAACCTCAAAAACGCTGTAGCTGGTAACCCCCTGGAACTGGCAGCTGCCGAGGACCTGGCAGCCAGGGGGCCATTTGGGGAACTGGCCCAGCAGAAGTCAGGAATGGAAAGCTCTCACCTCCGTAATGCAGTGAGCAATTCCTCAGCAACCTGGAGTGCCCCAGCCTAGACAGGTGACCACACACCTGTCTGTTTTTGTAGCTCAATGAGAAGCCAGGCTAATACTGATGAGACTAGCAATACCCCCATAGGATCAGGCTGCCACGTGTGGACACCAGCCATACAGGGCCATGGGGGTGTGGACAGAATGGGATCATTTTAACCCAGGGGCTGGGTTACAGCATAAGGGAGATCTGAGTTCAAATCTTCCTGGCTCTATGGTTACAGGACTAGATGGTAAACTTCTAAGCCTCAGTTCCCTT
Organism: Glis glis; assembly: GCA_004027185.1. Lineage (NCBI taxonomy): Eukaryota > Metazoa > Chordata > Mammalia > Rodentia > Gliridae > Glis > Glis glis. The sequence goes on from PVJS01004363.1 coordinate 18,682, forward strand.
CCCTGGAAAATGGAGAGAATTACATTTATCACAGAGTGATTGTGGGGATATATGTGATAATATAATAACCCATCAAAACAGCGCAAGTGTTCTTATCATAACAGATCAGTTTCCACTGCAGACAAAGGCACAGACACTAATTTGAGAAACCACAGACTCCTAGAATGTAAATATATGGTGCCATCTCAGAGGTTGCCCAGCCTAATTTTCTCATTTTACAGAGGAAGAAACTGAGGCCAAGAAAGACTTAGGAGGTCAGGTCTGGAGCTGGAATCCAGTATCCCTGGGCTTTCTCGCTCATCAAGGCTGGCATTCTCAATCGGTAGCGAGGCCTCCACTGGGACAGGGCATTTGCAAACCTTGGAAAAGGTGTTGGTTCTGTGTGTGGGGGTGGGTGGGGTCTGGTGAGTAAGACGTCTCTAAAAAATGGAGCTCCCCACCCCTCCACATTCCTGGCATGGAGCAGGAGCTCAATAAATGTTCAATTGAATCAGTGACTCTGTATGCCCCTAAGAAGGTGCAGGGGTCTCAGCATTAACCAATTCCCTTAACCCCGCCTTCCCTCTTTCTTGTTCTCAGATAGGCCCTCTGAGGAAGGTCAGCTGCTGAATATATGCTCAGGATGCAAAAGCACTTCAGCATGGGTGAGGAGGCAGCTGTTTCAAGAGAAGGCAGCAGGCAGAAGTAGAAATGCCTCTGGCCTGGGCCCAGAGATCCAGGTCCAAATAATGGTTCTGCTAGTCTAGCTGCTTGACCTTAACCAACTCACATTTTCTGAGTATTAACTTCTTAATTTGCAAAGAGGACAACAAGCCCCAGCTTTTCCTATCTTACAGGAATGCTATCAGGATCAAATGAGAGTCTCTCATTTCCCCAACAGAAGCAATGTGATTGGGAATGAGTACGCAGTGAGGACAAGTCCAGACTCTAGCCTGGGTCTCAGATCTGATATTAACCAACTAGATGCATGACCTTGGGAAAGCTAATCTCTCTTACCTTACATTCGTAAAATGGGAATAATATTATTTATCTTGTAAGATTATTGTGGAAGACTATAATTAATTCACATCTTTGGAACAGTGTCTAACATATAGCAAGTACTCAGTAAATAGTTCTTAGGACTAGTAGCTTGGAGGGTAAGCTTTTTCAACTTAGATTTTCACATGCCCTTATTTAAGAGTTCATTACCTTCCGCTCCAGTCCTCCCTATCCCAGGCTCTCCCACTGGACTCCCAGTCAATTGCCTTATGATCTCAGAATTTCCTGAGCTGCCTGGCAGAGAGAGTCAATGGGGGAATCTGATCGGTCCTTAGTTGTTCTTGCTTCTCATGGTCCCCTGATGGTGCCTGGTCCTACGCTGTCACCTGGATGCTCATCCCGCCAGGCATGTCCTTGCCTCAAGGACCCTCACCAACACCCCCCAGTGTTCTTTGCTTGTATCCAAAGCCACAGTCTCAGTTCACAGAGTTTCTCCAATCAGAACCCCATGCTGGGAGGCTGGGGTCACAGTCTTCCAGCCTCAGCCCAGGCTGTGCAGGGGCCAGTCCAACCCCAAGAAAACCAAAGCCCCGCTGTTGAAACCAGAATTCTTCACCGTCCTGGGGAGAGCACATGCTCTGCTTTTCTGCCTGCCATCTTTGGTCAGGGCCCTGAATCCCATCACTTAAGCCCTAGCCTTGAATCTCAGAAACATGGGTGTGGGTCAGAGCCACTTCCTCCCCAAACTCAGCAGTGTGTCAGGGAGGGGTGGCCTTGTGTATTGGTCAGGGTTCACTAAATCAATAGAATTCACAGAATGAAGAAAGGAAGGGAGAAAAAAAAGGATTTATTAGATCAGCTCTCAATGTAGTCCTGGGTTTCAACTGCATGTGAAGAATCAGAGGAATCAGTAGCTGGTCGGGCAGTCTAAGAGCTGGAGCCTTAGGATTGAAGCAACCACCAATTCAGTCCAGTCCAAGATGTGAAGATAAGGAAGCTCTTTGGAAAAACGATGGTGAAGTTTCAGCTCGAAGGCTGGAGGCCAACAATCTCAGACGAGAGCAGAAGATCAAGAAGCTCTTCAAGGAAACGGCAGAGTTGGAGACCAACGATCTCAGATGAGACCAAACGCGTTTTCTTCAGGAAGAGTCACGGCTCAGCTCTACGTGGCTTTCTCCTTCCTTTTATCCAAGTCCTGCACCTATCAGAACCCTGCTACACACATCTAGGGCAGGACTTCTGGTTCAATCTGCTGTTACACAACCAAAGTCACATGATCTCAGGAGGGTCAAGTTGACAAACCAGACCAACTATCACACCTTGCCACACATTCCCCATAGCAAGGAGTGTCTGCTTCTCTTCCTTCTGCGTTTCCAGGACTCTCGCCTGAGTAGGGGAGGTCTATTCTGAGGTGACACCTGGTGTAGTGGGCGGAATGTTGGCTGGAATGTCCACCTAGAATCTGTGAATGTGACTTTATTTGAAAAAAAAGGGTCTTTTCCATATAATAAATTAGAGGATCTTGAGATGAAATCATCTTGGATTACCCAGGTGGGCCCTAAATCCAATGGCAAGGGTCTTTGTGAGACACAAAGGAGGAGACACGGACACACAGAACAGAAGGCCGTGTGAAGACAGGCAGAGGCTGAGTGATGCTGTGCAAGACAAGAAACACCTGGAGACATGGGAAGCTGGAAGAGGTGAGGAAGGGGCCCTGCAGACCTCCCGGAGGGACCACGGCCCTGTTGACGGCTTGGTTTTGGACCTCAGGCCTCCAGAACTCTGAAAGAATACTTTCTATTGGTTTTATTTGGTTTTGGTACTGGGGATTGAACATAGGGGCATTCTACCTCTGTGCTACAACCCCAGACCTTTTTAATTTTTTTTTTACACAGGGTCTTTCTAAATTGCTGAGGCTTGCCTCGAACCTGCAATCCTCCTGTCTCAGCCTCTCAAGTACTGGAATTATAGGCATGTACCACCACCCCCAGCAATTTCTGTTGTTTTAAGCTGCCCAATTTGATTTGTTACCGCAACGTTGGGAAACTAATACCTGGTATCCACCCACATGAGACAAGGTCGGCAGATTCCTGCATCCTGTTGTGCAAACATTTATTAAAAGACTGCTCCTCACTGTGGTGCTGGGCCAGAGATGCCGAGAGAGGATAAAGCGTGCCTTGTCCACCACAAAGTGCTCTACACAGAAAGGTCTGCCAGGAGCCATTTGGATGATTGATTTTGAAGAATCTGCCTCTTAGAGTTGGGCTGGAATTTTAAAAGTCATCTGAGTTTAACCTCACATTTACCAAATTCAGTCCGTGATAATATATATGATACATTATATGATATATGGGATAATATTTATCATATATATATTCTTTTAATTAAGCCCTTTGTGCCAGGCACAGTGCTCTGCCACGTGTAATTTCAGGCACCGTCCTAACAGCCAGAGGCATATACAACCAAGATCCCTGATACAGGGATGAGGAATCCAAGTCGGATATCTTGCTTCAAATTCTGTGGTGACAGCCAGGTGTGGTGGTGCATGCTTGTAATCCCAGTACTTGGGAGGCTGAGACAGGAGGATCCGGGTTCGTGGCCAGCCTCAGCTACTTAGTGAGGCCCTCCACAATTTACTGAGACCCTGTTTCAAAATAAAGAATAAAAAGTAGGGCTGGGGGTGTATCCTGGAGGTAGAATGCCCCTGGGTCCAATCCCTGGTACCACACACAAAAAAAAATCTGTGGTGAGTAAATGCAGGAACCAGGTATCAGACCCAGCCCCCTTATTGAACCACTTGACCCTTTCACCATACTGCCTGGACAATCTCTTAGAAAGAGCTGGGTTAAGTGCTAGGACCACTGGGCTGAATACAATAGAGTCTCCAGCCTTGGGGCAATAGGAGAAGTTATTATGTAAACAAAATATAATAATATGATTATTCAACGCTAAGTTGCTGAGGGCCTCACCAAGTTGCTGAGGTTGGCCTCGAACCTGTGATCCTTCTATCTCAGCCTCCCAAGTACTGGGATTAAAGGCATGCACCACCATGCCTGGCTTTTTTAAAGTTCTACATGGATAAAAGGTACGAAACAAGTCAAGAAATTGGTTGGAGACCAATGTAGGTGAGCATTAATACCAAATTAAGGAGTTTATCCTGTAGGTGGTAGTGGGGTCTGGACAGAAAGCTTTTAGGCAGGCAGGGCTCTGCAGAGAGAGCACCGCGGTGTCAGGCACTGACCCAGGAGAGCTGGGAGGAGGGGATGCAGACAGACTCTTCTCTGACACCACTTGACTGGCTTGACAAGGACGGCCAGGGGCGACTGTGGCCTGGCCGTCCCTCCCTAGTCTGGTCAGTTCACACTCACTTCACTCTGACTCTAGAAACCCCACTTTCTCTCTAGGCTGCTCCCACTCCCAGCAAGTTCATAATTGGTCAGCTTTTTTTCCACAGGTCTCTGGACTAGTCTTTTCTAAATGACCTGGTCTCTCGCCTGGCATTCTCTTTCGTAACTCCCTTGACAGTGTCTTCAGCCTGAACCAGATCTTTCTAGGCTCCAATTTCCTAATCCCCTTTCCCTCTTCCTGTTCCTGATAATGAACTCTCAGCTGCTGAGCAGCTGTACTCAGGCAGTCATAAAACCATCCATCCATCTGTATAGCACGGTCTGTGCTAGATGTCTGATGTGCAGGGCTCTGTGCTAGACACTCCAGAGGACAGACAGACATGTCTCTCTCCTCCACTTGACAAGGACCTTATCTTCTTCTTGTGTTAGCTCAGGGTCTGACTTTTAGAAGATGTTCAATATTTGTCCAATGAATGAAGAATACTTTAATAAGCTTACCATCTAGCTTCCCCCAATTGGGCAGAAAGTATAGCAATGTCTTTCTCATCTGACATTCCTGGGGAATAAAAAATTCTAGATAAATGAATTTTCCAGATAAATGTAACTTATTCCTACTACACACCAAACTATATTTCTTAGATATTTAAGATGATAAAAAATTTTAACTTCTTTTTTTTATTATTTTCTTGGTAGTAGGGATTGAACCCAGGACCTTGAACATTGCTAGGCAAGTGCTCTCTACTGAGCAATGACCCTAACGCTTTTTATTTTTTATTTTTTTATTTTTATTTTTATTTATTTATTTATCTTGCGGTACTGGGGGTTGAACCCAGGGGCATTCTGTCTCCAAGCTACACCCCAGCCCTATTTTTTTTTTATTCTTTATTTTGAAACAGGGTCTCACTAAGTTGTGGAGGGCCTCACTAAGTAGCTGAGGCTGGCCAGGAACCCAGATCCTCCGGTCTCAGCCTCCCAAGTACTGGGATTACAAGTGTGCACCACCACACCCAGCTCCTTTTTATTTTTTATTTTGAGATAGGGTCTCACTAAGTTGCCCAGGCTGGGCTCGAACTGCTCAAACTTGCAGTTCTCCTGCCTTAGCCTCCCAAGTTTTGGGAGACAGATGAGAACATATTTCGTATCCATCAGGCCCTCCTAAGCTGGTCAGTGAGTGACATATAGGAGTCCTAATTATAGCAATGGATGACTGGAGATCAGAGAGACGGGAATGCAGAGGAAGAAATGGACAGAGTTCTTGGCCTGGGGAGGACAAAGAAGGCTTTCCAGAACTGTTAAAACTTGAGCTGATTTTGTGGATTGAGTAAGGGGTCACTAAATAGTCAAGAGACCTGGTGTTCCTATTAAAGGGAAAGGAAAATGCGAATGGACATGAAAGACTGAGACGAACTCTGAGTGGGTCTGGAAGACAGGCGACAGGGACCCTAAAAGAGAAAGAAAGAAACAAAGACAGACTGGGAATTTGTCAGCCATTGGGCTGGATGCTGTATATGCAACACCTTATTCAATTCTTACAATAACTTGATGGATAATATGATGAGATGAACTTAAATATAGCCATCCCTTCTCTTTTGCCCACTTAGCATCTTTCTCCACTCACCACTCCCCCATCTTTGAGGATAGGAAAGATACAAATGGTAGAGATTTTTCAAGAGAAAAGCAATGAAAACAGAAGTATAATCCCTGGATGGCTGTTTTCTGTGGAAAGATACAACGTGTCAGGCCCATGTCATGTGGGGTGGCTCTGGTGAGGAGAAAGGGGATGTGGTATAATTTGATGGAATAGGGGAAGCTGGTGAAAAGGTTTTGTAAAGATGGGAAGGAAAAGGACTCCCAGGAATGGAATAAGAGAGGAAGAGATAGGGCAAGAGATGCAATGCATTTCTGTGAGTTGAATTTTGGACCTTGCTCTAATTATCTATTGGCATACAATTAATTACTCTAAAACTTAGTGGCCTAAAACACCAGGGAAACTTTATCTCACACAATTTTAGTGGATCAGGAATTTGGTAGTAATTTAGCTGGGAAATTTTGACTCAAGGTCCCTTGTGAGGTAGCAGTGAAGATGTTGGTCAGGCTACAGTTATCTGAGGACTTGACCGGGCCACTTCCATGCAGGCCCACTCACATGGCTGTGGGCAGCAGGCCTCAGACCCTCACCACAGGATGTCTTCCATCCAGTGTCCTCATGACCTGGGAACTGGCTCCCCCTAGAGCAAGTAATCCAAGAGACAGCAAGATGGACACTGCAATGTCTCAAGGCCTTCGCAGTAATTTCATCAACTCAATTAGTTCCACAGGTCAGTCATCTGTGGAACAGAACTTACAGGCGTGTGCCACCACACCCAGCAAGTCACTTATGTAAAGGCATGAATACCCGGAAGTGAGTCATGGAAGGCCATCTTGGAGGCCCGCTATCACAGACGTCCTGAGATGTTTGAAGAAGACACACAAAAGAAGGTATTTGAAAAATTCCCCTCTAGACCACAGTCATTAAATGTTTTGTTGCTTAGAAACTGAACAATTTGGGTCCTGTCTTTATGTGCTAATTTTGGTACTTTTTTTGGTGCTGAGTATTGAACTCAGGGTCATTCTACCTCTGAGCTGCACCCCTAGCCCTGTTTTATTCTTTATTTTGAAACAGAGTCTCACTAATTTGCAGAGGGCCTCACTAAGTTGCTGAGGCTGGCCGTGAACCTGCGATCCTCCTGTCTCAGCCTCCCAAGTACTGGGATTACAAGCATGCGCCACCATGCCTTGCTAATTTTGGTACTTTTAAAACCTATTTTACAAATGGAAATTGTCCTATGTCATTAATCATTAAGGATTGGTTGATCTCATTCAAATCCAAGGCCTATTTTGCTTCCATAGGGTGAAAAGAAAGGCAGGAAAATGTATTACCAGGCTGAGAAGAAATAATCCACGGGTAGACAGTAAGAGGACTGCAGAACAGGATGTGAACCAGGCAGATCTTGCTCTCTGGTCCAAACTTATTTTATTGTACTTTCTATACTAGAGCTTCTAAATTTCTCTTCCTCTCATTCTATTTATCTATTCAATGAGTGTTTTAGAAACAGTAGCATAAATTTTTCAAAGGAAAGGATTTTTTTTTGTTTATGTTGCTATTCCAATATCAAAAAGCAATGACTTGCTGGGTGTGGTGGTACACACCTGTAAGTAATCTCAGTCCTTGGGAGGCTGAAACAGGAGGATCACAGGTTCAAGGACAGCCTCAGCAAGTGGTGAGACTCACAACAACCTAGCAAGACCCTGTTTCAAAATAAAAATAAAATAGGACTGGGGTCTAGCTCGGAGGTAGAATGCCCCTGGGTTCAATCCCCAGTACCACAAGAAAAAAGAAAAGAAAAGAAAAAAGCAGTGTCTTAAACATGGCAGTAAATCAATATATAGTAGGTATTTGTGTGTTCGTTTGTTTTTGTGATGCTGGGAATCAAACCCAGGGCCTTGCACATGCTAGACAAGCACTTTGTCACTGAGCTACAGCCCCAGCCCCTGTATTAGCTTTTTGATGCTTTAATTTTAATATATATATATATATATATATATATATATATATAGTGTGTGTGTGTGTGTGTGTGTGTGTGTGCGTATATAGTGTGTTGTGTGTATGTGTGTGGTACTAGGGATTGAACCCAGGAGTATTCTACCTCCAAGCTATACTCCCAGCCCTTTTTATTTTTTTGTTTTGAAACAGGGTCTCGATAGGTTGCTGAGAGTCTTACTATATTGCTGAAGCTGTCCTTGAACCTCCAATCTGCCTATCTCAGCCTCCAAGTACTAAGATTACAGGTGTGTGCCACTATGCCCAACTTAATTCTACTATTGATGGATCATTACCTTGGGTAATGGTCAGTGAGGAAAACAGAAGCCACTCTAGGTATTTCAGGCAGTTAATATAAGAAGATAGTGGATCGCAAATCCATTGGAAGGGCCAAGATCAATTATTGGGAAGACTGCTGCTCATTACCAAGGAATCTATAAGTCCACGATTCCAAGTAAAGCTTACACCAGGATCTCAACTGCCAGCAGCACCTGGTGGATTTCTCAGGAGGGTACCTAGAAACCCTATAGATACCTCCAGAAAACACCAGCTTCTTCTTGTTCAGCATCCAGATCTCATGCAAATCTCTCTCTCTGATAGATACCCAAAGCCCTGATGGCAAGGGGATTTGGGAAATGTAATTCTAGATTTCAACTTCTGTGGTTCAAAAGAGAGTAGACTGACCCTCAGAAGACATTATCTGGCATAGGTGGTCAATGCTTCCAGATTATCCATGGCCAATCTTCAGGGGACCTTGCATTTCTTTATTATGATGCAACATTCTTTGGAGGAAAACAACTCAAGTGATAGATAGCTAGGGTCTTAAAAAGAACTATTCATCTTATCTTCAAAAACATTAACTATCAGCAGTAATTCTTTATAATGGTAATAACTACACAGTCTCTCATTATGGCTTATGGGTTTCAGAATTCTAAAAACCTAGGTATGAATGTCTGGTCTGTGACTTCAGGGAAGTTATTAAACCTCCCTACTTCTCAATTTCTCATTTGTAGGATGGAGATTGTAGAATTTTCTCATAGGCTTGTGAAGATTACATTAAGTAAAGCATATAAAATACTTAGCACAAGGCTGGCCACCCAGGAAATACTAAAATGTGGGGAATATTTTTATCCAACACATAATACATTAGTAGTTACTAAATACCTCAGCAATCGTGATTGCACAGGACCAGCCCAACTGAGAAGAGAAACACGACGAGGAAGAGAAGGGAGCAAGAGTGGGAGACATGAGTTAGGGGAAGGTGGGCAGGAAAGGCCGGGATGCGGGAGGCCAGGCTGGAGGCCTGGAGTGAGGTGGGGAGTGAGGTGGGGAGGTGGGGAGGTGGGGAGGTGGGCTGCTGGGGTCCCGGGCCAGCGCTGGACTTGCTGTTGGCATAGCCACCATCTTCTCAACAGCCCCCTCCTGATGGCTCTGTTGAAATTAGGTAACAGGAAATACGAACAAGTGCTAAGAGTCTATAAAGGCTCTGAGTGCTCACATCTGAAGATGACCCTGGATTTAGATACTTTACTGGCCAAATATTAAAACAGAAAATGTAAACGCTGAGGCTTTTCACTAGCCTCAGCTCCAGCCCCGGAGGCTCCTGCGGCTCCATTTATAACTAACAGATGAAGAATAGAGACTGTGGCTTTGCTGGACCCATTAACTTGGTCTAATTATTTGGGGAATTTTTTTTTCCTGGTGATTAATCACAGATGAAGTATTTCAACCAACTTTATGATTTTTCCCCTAACTGATTATACAGGAAGCAAGCTAAGTCCTTCATAGGTCTCTCTGTTCCTGTCCTTTTCTCTGGGAACAGAAGCTCCATCATGCACATCTCAGAGAGTGTTGGAGAGCCACCGTGCCACCCCAAGGAGAGCAGGAATTCGGGGCTGTACTTCTGAGAGAGCCACATCCTGCTCATCAGCAGCCTCAGCGCTACCACTTCAGGCATCCTCAGTTTTTTTAAAACATATTTTTATTGGCGCATTGTAGTCACATATTATAATGAAGTTCAGAGTGATAGGGACATACATGCACACAGCACTTTGTGAGCTTTCCACCCCACTCCCACCCTTCCCTTCCTCTTATGTGATACTGAGATTGGCACTGATAATTTCATATATATATATACATACACACACACACACACACACACACACACACACACACACACACACAGTATCATTTGAAGTATTTCCTTCATTAAATCTTTCCCCCACCACCACCACTTAACTCCCCTTCACCCCCTCCATTGCTCCACTGGGGTTGCTCCTCTTTTATGTGGAGTCCCTCTTGTATCCTAATTTCTCCCTAGCTTCCACAAATGAGAGAAAAAAATATGACCCTTCACTTTCTGTGTCTGATTGAACTCAGCATAATCTCAAATTCCATCTATTTTCTTGCAAATGACATAATTTTGTTCTTCTTTATGGCTGAGTGAATTTCCACTGTGTGTATATCCTACAGTTTTGTAATCTATTCACCTGTCGATAGACACCTAGGCTGGTTCAGTTTTTGAGATGGCACTTTTCTCAATCTTCTATAAAAGTGAATCAAAACATTTCTAGATTTTTTTTTTTTTTGCTATTTTTGTTAGCCTAAAACACATTCTAAGTTAAAGTTGTGTGTGTTGTGCCAATTTGGATTTAAGTCAAGTTCTCAAGCACTTCTTCCCAATTAGGCTGCAGCCCCAATCCCAAATAGAAACTTCAGACTTGGTACTGTTCATCACAGCTCAGCCTCTTGTTAACTGTGTAACTGAGTGATCTACATTTCTGTAATCATCATGGAAGAACCACCCCTATTTCCTGGATTTGTTGTAAGTATTAAATAGATTACATACAAAGCACAATATTTGGAATAGCACAAATGCTTAATAACCAGGCGGGCATGGTGGTGCATGCCTATAATCCCAGTACTTGGGAGATTGAGACAGGAGGATCATAGGTTTGAGGACAGCTTCAGCAATGTAGCGAGGCTCTCAGTAATCTAGTGAGACCCTATTTCAAAACCAAAAATTTAAAGCCTGGGGGTGTAGCTCAGAGGTAGAATATGCCTGGGTTCAGTCCCCAGTACCACACACACAAAAAATAATAATTATCATCATAATTAAGCAGTTATTAATCTCAACATCATATAGTTGGTAAAAGGTAGAATCAGGACTTGGTCCTATCTATCGAACTAAAGAATTTCTACATAGCAAAAGAAACAATCAACAAAATAAAAAGGCAACCTATGGAACAAGAGGAAATGTTTGCATACCATATATTTGATAAATGGTCAGTATCCAAAGTATATAAAGAACTCATACAACTCAATAGCGACCCCCCCAAAAAAACCCTAAAAACAATATGATTTTAAAAATGGACAAAGAATCTGAATAGACATTTTTCCTAAGAAAATATACAAATGACCAATAGGTATATGAAAAGGTATTCAACATCACTAATCATCAGGGAAATACCAATCAAAATCACAATGAGATACCATTCCACATCTGTCAGAATGCTGTCACCCCAAAGTCAAAAGATAACAAGTGTTGACAGCAATGAGGAGAAAAGAGACACTTTTATCCTGGGGGCAGAAAGAGTATTGTTATAGCCATTATGGAAAACAGGAGGTTCCTCAAAAATTAAATATAGAAGTACCATATGATACAGCAATCCCACTACTGTGTATATATCAAAGGAAAATAAAAATCACTACCCCAAAGACATATCTGCATTCCTATATCCATGCTGCATTATTCATAATAGCCAAGATATGGAAACAGCCTAAGTGCTCATCAATGGATGAATGAATAAACAGAATGTGATTTTATATATAAATGTGATATATATGATAGATTACATATATATATATATATTTACACACACATACACTGGAAAATTATTCAGTCTTAAAAAATAAGAAAATTCTGTCATTTGTGACAACATGGATGAACCTGGAGGACATTATGCTGAGTGAAAAAAAAAACAGAGAAAGACTAATACTGCATGATTTCACTTATATGTGGATTCAAAAATGTTGAACTCACAGAAGCAGACAGTAGAGAGGTGGGTACTATGGGTCAAGGGTGGAGGAAATGGGAAAATGTTGGTCAAAGGGTACAAACTTGCAATTATAAGCGGAATAAGTTCTGGAGAGCTACACTTCTGCAAGGTGACTAAAGTTAATAGTAATGTATTGCACACTTGAAATTTGCTAAGGGGGTAGATCTTAAGAATTCTTGTCATAGACACAAAAAGTGATAATTGTGAGGAGATGAATATGTTCTTTTTTGTGGTGATCATTTCATAATGTACACATATGTTAAAACATCACTGTGTGTACCTTAGATGTATACAATTTTTATTTGTTGATTATACCTCAATAAAGCTGGAAGAAACAATTAAAATTATACATACATATATATTTCTGTAATATTAAACTGGAGAAAGAGATCCTTATGTAGAAACATATATGTGTTAAAAATATTTATTGCTTGATAGTGGGTTAATGAAAACTTTAGTTTGGTTGGGCCTGGTGGTGCACACCTGTAATCCCAGTACTTGCTAGGCTGAGACAGAAGGATTGCAGGTTCCAGGCCAGACTCAGCAACTTAATGAGGCCCTCAGCAACTTAGTGAGACCCCATTTCAAAATAAAAAATAATAAGGACTGGGGGTATAGCTCAAAGGTAAAGGAAGGAAGGAAGGAAGGAAGGAAGGAAGGAAGGAAGGAAGGAAGGAAGGAAAATTTTAGTTTGATGTGTTTTCAAGTTTCTGATGATGTAAATAAATCAGCTATAGATCAGAAAGAAAAAAAATGGACCCCAGATAAGACTGAAATACTCTACCATTTCCATTAGAAAACTCTGCTTCCCAGCTGAGTGAAAGATGCCAACAGGTGAGTCCAGGAGATAAAGGAAGCATAAAAGAGCAATTAAAGGAAGTACACAGTAAGAGGAAAAGGAAGTACTAGAATAGCTCAGAGATGAGGGAGCCTAAATTAGGCTTACATGGAGATGTGATGAGCAGATGAGAGGGAGAGATGGCTTCTTGTTGGCATCTATTCTTTTGGTTGGTGGACAGTCCAGAGCCAGACCTTTCTAGCTATGAGTGCAAACTTCGGTTGAAGCCCTGGCTCTACACTTACCAGCTGCATGAACTTGGGGCACCCTTCCACCCCAGTATGGGTCTTGGTATCCATTTCAATAAAGGGAGGGAGTTGGGGACTCTGTAGAGTTCCTCTTAACTCCAACCTGCCCCGGGAGAATGCAGTGCTCTATTCTCACTGTCCCACATTTTGTACAATTATCTTGTTCTGCTTTGGGTTTGATAATGTTAAGTAAGAGAAACCTAATTGAAAATGGTTTAGAGAGGTGAGGGGGAGCTATATTGTAAGACTCTTCCTAGAGTCACTTTTACCCAAGAGTAGGAATGTGTTCTGTCCTCAAAACTGGAAGGACCCAAGGAGAATGATCTCTCTCTCTCTCTCTCTCTCTCTCTCTCTCTCTCTCCCTGACTTGCTGTTTTGTCATCCCCCCCCTCCTTGGGAGATATGTGTCTCCTTCCCTCTCTTATTTCTCTTTGCAAACACGATCTCTCTGCTTGCTCTTCAACATGCAAAACCTCAAAATGGGCAGCCCCCACCAAAATGCCTGCCATGACTCCCCAGTTTGCATCGCTTCACATCTGCAGCTCCTATAGCTCAGCCACCCAACCCATGCCCAATTCCAAAATCTCGGGAGGGGAATGTGATTGGTCCAGCTATGGTCAGGGAAGGCTTCCTGGTCTGGCCACCAGTGAGTAAGGATCCTATGGCGGAGGCCAGTCCTGTTTTTCCGCAGGGTTTGGTCAGGACAGGATGGGAAAGCCACTCCATGCTCATCCTTCCTGGCATTCTATCCACATTTACTCAAATCTATCCCACACCAGACTGTGGGTTCCTCATTCCCCTTTGCATCCCCAGTGCCCAATAGAGGGTCTCAAAGTGTTGCATTGTGTGTGAAACTGAGAGAAAGCAGAATGGAAACAACATCAAATGTCCACACAGGGCTTTACAGTTTACATTTCAGTCCTCACATCTTGTATTTCATTTGACCCTCATAAAACTGCTAGGAGTAGGTATTATTATTACACATATTTTATAGTTGAGGAAAATAATTTTAGTCCCAAATCACTTTACCATTAAGTGGTAGACTCAGGACTTAAATATAAACACAGTGTTTTGCCCTCTTATCCATGGTTTCGCTTCTCATAGTTTCAGCTACCTGCAGTCAACTCTGGTCTGACCATATGAAGTGGAAAATTCCAGAAATGAACAATTCACAAGTTCTTAACTGTGTGCCATTCTGAATAGTGTGATGAAATCTCTTATCGCCCTGACCCATCCCACAGTGGCCATCACTTTGCCCAGTGTATTCGTGCTGTATACACTACCTGCCCATCAGTCACTTATTAACACTCTTGGTTATCAGATTGATGGTCATGGTGTTTTGTTTATATTGGCCTCAAAGTATAAAGTAGCGATGCTGGCAATTCAGATATGCCAAAGAGAAAGTCTAAAAGCACTTCCCTAAGTATCATCTGACATCAACACAAGCAGAATGTGTACAAGACACAGAGAGAGGGGGCTGGGGAGAGGGTACATTCACAGAACTTTTATTAAAGTATATTGTTATAATTATTTTATTTTTATTATTAGTTATTGTTGTTTATTCTTACTGTGCCCAATTTTTAGATTAAACTTAATTGTGGGCGTGTGTGTCTGAAAAAACACAATATACATAGAGTTTGGTATTCCCTGCAGTTTCAGGCACCCACTGGGGGTCTTGGAAGGTATTCCTCATGGATAAGGGGGGACCACTGTACCATGGCTTGAAATATTAGCATCTAACTAAATGATTGCTAAGGCTTCTCCAGTCCTAATATTAACCAATACAAGGAAAACCCCTACATCCCCGGGTTTCTAGCTGTTTATTTCCATCTCCTTCCGAATTTTGGTTTTGTATCATGATATAGCTAATAAGATGTACATTTGCAAAGCACTCCACATAGGGTCTTTTTTTTTTTATCTGCTGGAAATAGATTTCATTTGAAAACAAGAAGAGTAGAGAGGAACTAAGAATTCCACAATAAAAACAGAAAGGCTCATAAAATGCTGTCTGGCTATGTCTTTAATGAGAAGCTTCAGACTTCACTCCTGAGGCCAAGTGGGATGGGGTCTGAGAACCCGACTGAGGTTTCCAGCGTGAGTCTAGTTATAGCCGCCTCAGGCACCTGCAGGAGCGGCCCTCTGTGGTTGAAATGTCAGGAATGCTTTTTATTTCTTTTACTGGCACAGGCCATGCCTCTGGTCAACTTGGTAGTGCTTGTGTAAATTTGGCCTAGGGTTTTGGCTTTCATCCCTGGGGAGCCAGGAAATCAAACTCTCTTAGAGGTGCCTCCTTTTAAAATCAATAATAAACATACCATCATTTACTGATTACCCTGCAATGTGTCATACAGGTAGCAAACAATTTATGTAATAATCTTCTTAATTTTCCCAATAAGCCTATGATATAGGCAATATAATCCCCATTTTAGAGGTAGGGTCACTGAGACCCAGAAAAATAAAGCAAGACCCCAGAGCTAATAAATAGCAGAACTGTCATTTAACTAGTTAATCCAGCTCTGGTTGTCCCCAAAGTGCACACTCTTATCCCCTGGGTTCCAGGTCTCCTATTCCTGGGTTGACACTGAGCAGCAAATGGTAGATAGAAACCAAATTGTACCTTATTCCAAAGCCTGTGCTTCAGAGAACACTGTTTTCACATGCCTTATTTATCGGTGTTCTAGACAAGATTGTTTTCATTTTTTAAGTTCCAATGCTAAAATATAAAAAATCATCATAATGACTTTGAAACACATGCCACTCTTTGGTCATTCAGAGCTTCCTCCAATTGCCCTCGCCACCTTATCCACCCACTTCTCTTTCCATCTCGGCATCCAGCTAGGCTACCTGTCTCAGTCTTCCTGGACCTCCTGAATAGCATGTAAGCTCTGGCCGACATAAGGCAGGGAGAAGTGATGAGTCCCCACCCAGCCTGGTCCTTCACTTCCTCTCTTCCCTGGATCCTAGCCCCCAGGGTAGCCTGGGAAGCCACGTGTTGAACATGGCAGAGCCTCCATTAACCTGGGTCTCCAAAAGATCAGGGGAAGCAGAAAACCCATCCCAGTTAGCCTTTGCTTGAACAAGAGAGAAAGTCCTATTTTGTTAAGTCACTGCAGTTTCTTAGTTAATACACAGTATACCTTCTTCAGCTGGAACTTATAGGTGTAAATAAAAGGCTCTGGCCTGAACCAGGCCTTGCTTCACATGATGTTCTGGTGCCTGGTCTATGACCTCACTCACCTGTATGTTATAATTTGGGACCTTTGACTGCCATGATCCCAGCTCTGATATAGGCCAAATTATGTATTTTCTACTTAAAGCCAAATTGATTACTATAAGGTCTGCTTTCCAGTCTTGTTTGGAAGAGACCTTACCACCATTTAGCTATTTCTTTCTGGGTTTTGGCCATGTGCTTCCTCCCTCCTTTGTGTATGTCTAGTCTTCCACCATCAGAGCTCTTGAGTTAGATTATGGCAGACAGGACTCCATTATTTAAAAAGTTCCTTATAGAATTTCAAGACTTGCTAATGCAATTCCCTCATTTTTCTGATGACATAAGAGGCCCATAAGTCACCTGTCTGATGACACACAGTAGTTACTGGCAGAGATGACACTAGAACCCAGGGTCAGAGCCAGCGTGAGGGGAGCAAGACACTAGGGTGTCCAATTGAAGGAGGTACTCTCTGATCCTCAGCTTGTGCTTAAAAGAGAGATAGCCTCAAATGTTCTTTCTTTGCTATAAGAAATGGCCGTGTCTGTAGCTGAGTGGCTTTCTGGGACTGCTTCCCGCTCCTAGGAACTCGGGAGCAAAGGGACCTCTTTTCATTTTGAACACTCTTAGTCTCGGCTCATGCTGAGATAACTCCTTTAAAAACTTTGTATTGGTTTATCATCCACTCTATTAGACTAAAGGCTACACCCAATATTCTTTGCAAGACAGACCTCTCTTTCTTGACAGACTCACAGGTATTTTGTGATGAGGCTTCTGTGGGACAGCACACTTAGGATTCAAAAGAGTCCTTTTGTCTAGCTGAAGGTTTACTGGGTATCATCCTAAATTAACCATTTCAGAGGTCTTGACATACAGATCTTAATAGTTTTACCCTTGATTTGTTCTTTGAGATTCTTTGTCCCTCTGATGAGACAAAAAATGTAACATAATTTTAGTTTCAACCCAGCAAGTCCTACTTTCTCTAAGTGCTCTTTAAATTCTGCTTGCAAGCCAGGCATGGTAGTGCATGCCTGTAATACCAATACTTGGGAGGCTAAGACAAAAGGATCACAGGTTTGAAGCCAGCCTCAACAACTTAGCAAGGCTCTCAGTAACTTAGCGAGACCCTGTTTCCAAATACACAATAATAAAAAATAGGACTGGGGGTGTAGCTTGGATATAGAATCCCCTGGGTTCAAATCCCAGCATGCCAAAAAAAAAAAAATCTGCTTGCAAACAGAACAGTGCCTTCTTCAGCTCATGTTTCTGTTACAGCTAAAAGCACCCAACTTACACTTTCAACATCTACCTGGAGTTCTCCTTAGCTAGATCCACAGTTTACTAGCCATTATTGTGCTGCTCCATAACACGGGTCACCATTTTCCAACCTGCTACAGTAGTTTCCTCAGGGTTTTCCAATGTCTCACCATTTTCCCAGTCTTAGCTGACAGAATCCTCACATTTCCAGTGTCTTTTTGACAGCCAGTTCCAAAGCCATTTTACGTTTGTTTTAAGTAAGTTTCCATTATAACCATAGCCCACTTCTGATACCAATCTATGCATCCGTTTTCTATTGTTATATAACAAACCATCTAAAAAACTCAGTGGCTTAAAAATAATGCCTTTTAAATTTTTCTTAAGGTCCTGTGGATTGGCTTGGTGACTCCTCTGATATGGCTGGCTGGTTGATTAACAATGGTCAAATTGTGGTGGAAGATCTAGGTACTGGGCCACGTATCTCCAGCACCTAGCATGGCTGGCCCAGACTACTTCACGTGGAGGCTGGGTTCTAAAAGCAGCAAGAGAGGGCAAGCACTTTTCCACCGTCTGTTGGTATCTCATTTGTTAATTCCCAAGTGGCCGAAGCAAGTCATGTGGCCAAACCTAGATTCAAGCAGCGGAGAAATAGCCTTGGTGGTGGGAGCTGCAAAATATGTGGCCATATATGCAGAGTGTTAGTTGGTTACCCTCATGATGTTGCTAGGAAAAGACCTTTAAAATTTGAAGTATGACTTGTACTAATTGTAGATTGCTTTTACACAATCATAAAGCCAAAAACTGTGTCGAACCATCAGAAGTTGGGGATCATCTAATCATCTATATACATGGACATATATAGTCAGTGTTCTCCAGAGAAACAGGAAACAGGACCAAAAAGAAATGAGTGCATATGTGCGTGTGTGTGTGTGTGTGTGTGTGTGTGTGTGTGTCCCCAGCATTCCTGCAGTAGCAGGATAGGTAAGGGGAATCATTATAATGCCTAACACTGCTTAAGTGATTATTATACTTCTGACCCTGTTCCAAGGGCTTTACTTCTATTAACTTAATTATCCTAACAATTATACGAGATGGGCATTTTTTACATCCAAAGCCCAGTTGTGCCAGGGCAGTGGGGTAGGTTGTAGACAGGCCAAAAAGTGCCTGGAAATTGACATGATTTTTGCGGAGGAAGCTTGCAAGAGATCAGTGGCTGCTCCAAGAAAAGGTCAGTGAAGCCCGGGTGTGGTGGCGTACGCTTGCAATCCCAGTACTTGGGAGGCTGAGACAGGAGGATTGTGGGTTTGAGGACAGCCTCAGCAAGTAATGAGGCTCTCATTAAATTAGTGAGACTCTGTTTCCAAATAAATTTTAAAAAATAGGTCTGGGGGTGTAGCTCAGAGGTAGAACGCCCCTGGGTTCAATCCCTAGTACTGCAAAAAAAAAAAAAAAAAGAACAAGAAGAGGTCAGTGGTGACAGGCTGACAGATAGCACCTCCCTCCCTCACAGTGCTTTGTGCAGCAGCGGCCTGCTGGATGAGTGACATGGATTCTTTCCACACTGCCCTCGGTTCTGCATGTGTCCCCGCGCAGAGAGGGGTTTTATGTGTCAGGCTACAGAGGCAGTGACATCACAGCATGCTTATTTGCTTGGATGATGAGCGTCCCAAGGAGCAAATGTCCTGGTGTACATGTAAGAAAGTAGCTTTCTACAGAGAGCACCAGTTTGCCCTGGTTCCCAGTGTGCTCAAGCTAATATGGATGATATGTACCTGAGCTTTCTGGCCCAGGTCTGCTCTAATTATCCCCTCAAGTCAGCCAGGTTTTTGGAAACAGAAAAGGGGTATTCAGGGCCATGGTGTTTTACTATTTCCCCTTTTGTTAGGGGTGATGCAGCATTTTTATTGTACTCATTAACAAAAGGTGCTTTGGAGATACAAAGAGGATAAATAATTTACCCAAGGACACACAGCCACCAATGACAGAACTAGGTTTGCACCAGGCAGTCTGATTGTAGGACTTGTGATCTAGTCACGACACTTTACTTTTTTTTTTTTTTTTTTGCGGTACTGGGGATTGAACCCAGGGGCATTCTACCTCCGAGCTACACTCCTGGCCCTATTTTTTATTCTTTATTTTGAGACAGGGTCTCACTATTGTGGAGGGCCTCACTAAGTAGCTGAGGCTGGCCGCGAACCCGGATCCTCCGGTCTCTGCCTCCCAAGTACTGGGATTACAAGCGTGTGCCACCATGTCGGGCTCTTACTTTCTAAGAAGAAAAGGAAATGGTGGAGAAGGAGCAAAAGAGGAGGTGAAGTGACAAGAGGAATGGCACTAAGGCACGATGCGAGCGAGGTCTACAGGGCCCAGATCATAGCGAATCTTGTGTGCTAAAGTGGGCATTTTGGGGGTGTCTGCAAAGTTCACAGAGCTCTTTGAGCACTTCCTTCCTTCCTTCCGGCTCTCAGGAGCTGAGTACATATTTTATTCTTCTTTCCTGACTCCAGTTGGTTGGGCAAATACTAACCTTTTAGGAGTTTGGAATTGGGACTAAGAGATTTCAGATTGGTTTGGACTGGACTATTGTCACTGAAAGACGTACACTCAAGAATGCCAAGCCTGTTACCCCGCTGCCATGAGAGACCAGGGCAAGAAAATGTAAGTGCAGAGGCGAGCAGAGAGGATGGAGAAGTCTCCTCTGTTCTTGGTCCCTTCATATCTATGGGGTCCCCACATATCCCTCATTTCCTGGCCCTGTTAGAGCCCATTCATGTGCCGCTACAACCCCAAAGGCCTAGAGATTTTATTAACCTGGGAAAAGAGTTTAAAGTTTCTTGAAGGTGATGAGGACCCTCAGGATAATTTAAAAACAAGGATGAGAAAGATCTAGAGGAAAGCATGGAGCTTACCAGAGGCCAATCTGCTTGAGAAGAGTGATGAACTTCCTCAATTTGTACTAAAAGCAAAACAACCCGAACCCCAAACTGGAGGGACGTCCTGGCACCTGGGTGGCACAGGCTCAGAATAATCAAACACAGGAGGGGGGCACAAGCTTCAGGAGGAGGCAGAGGAGTGAACTAGGACAGGACTTCTAGGGTGGCTTCCACCCTGCGTGTCTGTGAGTCTGTGGCCTTGGACTGGGGTCTGTCCAGTTGTCATAGGTCTTTGTTTCTGGTGAGGAAGGTATGACAGGTATAGGCGTACCAGCTGTTGGCATCTGGAATCTCTCAGTCTCAATACCTAACTCTGCAAAGGTTAGTATTTGCCCAGGTTAGATCCATTTTAGCCAGCCGGGGCTGGGGAAGAAGGATAAAATGTGTGCAGGGCTCCCGAGGGCCTCTGAAGGAAGTGCTGGCTCCTGTACAGATACCCCAGCAGGAGCCACGCCTTTGTCTTGATAAACAATGTTCTTCCTCCCACCTGCCAGGACAGCCACCAGCTCCTCCAGCGAGGTAATGAGCTCTTTTCTGGCTAAGGCCCCAGGCACAGTGCAGGACACCCACGAGAATAGCAATTAAGAGCCCAGCGGTGGTGTCTGCAAGGGGATGGCTAGCTTCTGTTACTCCACCCACCCCTGGCCACATCTCCTCCTCCCCTCTCTCTCCCTGCCCCTGCAAATACAGCTGGTGTTTCTAGTTCTAAAAACAATAATTACTTATTAGCAAACACATTCAGAAAAGCTTCAAGAAAAGAGAAATTCTTCAAAATTCTACCATGCAGAAATAGCCACTACTCACGTTTTCAGTGAATACCGATCACCTCCCTCTTGCACACCCACACAGGCTTCAGGCTCTCAACCTTGGAGCTGCATGTAACCTGCTTCTTCACTTAATTACCTCTCCTGGACCTGTTTTTCTATGGATCAACACAGACAGCCCTTCCGAGACCCCCTTTCTTGCTTCCCAATGCTTTTCCTGCTTCATTTAGATTGTTGCGGCCATCCTCGCCCAGCCAGCTTAGCCGGCTCCCTTCCTCAGGATATCAATAATGGAACAAAGGGGCCGCAGCTCAGGGCTGGGCACCACGGGGCTGCTGGCCAACTGACCAGAGGCTGCTCAGTTCTTCTCTGCCACAACTCTCCTACTGGGGGAATCAGGTTGAAAGAAAGCGACAATGGAAATTTCTTTTGGCTCCTTGGCTGACTTGACTCAGTCCTCCTTTATAAAATTCTTGGCTTGTCTCTACCTACCACCAGAACAAAACCCCGCTTCAAGCAATTTGTCAAGGGAGTTTGGGATCTCTGGCACAAACAACACCATAGAAAAAGGAACAAATGTGGCTTTGGACCTGTGAACCTTTGCCAAAGTAGAGCTGTGCTTCTCAGGCAGGAGGGAGGGTGCCTGACTGGCCTGCCTCAGTATCCACTGGAATGTTCCTCCTGCTCAGAGGAGCCCGAGCCCCTCCTCAGTGGTTTATCCTAAAACAATCAGCATTTCCAAAACTATGTACCGCCTGGATTTTTGTTTTTCATCTAGTTGGAGGAAATAAATACAAGACATGGTTTCTCAACCTCGACACTAATAACACTTGACCTGGGTAATTTTTTGCTATTGAGGGGCCATCCTGTGTCTCCAACAATATTTAGAAGCTTCTGTGGTCTCTTCCCAGGAGATGCTGATAGTCTCCCCCTCAGTTGTGATAACCCCAAATATCTCCAGGCATTGCCACAAGTCCCTGGGGAGCAGTGTCACCTTAGGAAGATTATATGAACACTTTTCATCCTCAAGGTTTTCATTTTTACAAGGGGGAAATTACAATATCTACCACAACAAGTTGGTGAGAGGATTAAATTTCATGAGGAAAAGGAAATGGTTAACAAGGGGCTCAATGAATTGCCTGATTTTGCTCCCACAGAAATTCTTCGAGGAAGTTAATATCAACATCTCCGCTCTTCACAAGAGTAAACTGAGACTTAGTGATATTGGGTGAATTTCCTAATTTGTAAATGACCCATGCTGTTAATTCCTGAGTGAAGGAACTTCCATCCACACCTGGAATAGGTTACTGATAGGCTAAGATACCAATGCCCTCAAGTCCAGGGGCAGTGGGCAGAGCCAGCGTGCTCGAGGCCGTGGACTCCTCTCAGTCTACCCACATATGTCTAGATGTCATCATTTCCTCTGTGAGCCAGATTGTCCATGACAGCCCTTTGTAACTCCAAGCCATCGTACAAATGAAAGCTGTTACTATGACACAGAACTGGTTTCTGCAAGGCTGTATCTACCCCAGGGAGACGTTCATCTACTCTGCAGGAGCTGGACCCTACTGACCTTTCACTGTTTCATCTCAGGAATGAAGATGCTAAGAACTAGTGCTGATGGGGAGGAAAGAATGAAGGGAGGCTGAGAGTGACTGGAGTTGAACAGTTGGGAAGAGATAAGATCCCAAGATAAACAAGAAGTTGGAGCAGATTGCATTGCAAGATGTTTCAGCCGGTGGCTGCTTCTCCTCTGAGGACAGTCCTCTCTTCTGCTCCACCCCAAACTTCTAGCATCAAAACTCAATGCTGAATGAATTGAGGGATGAATATATAGGTGGTAAGTATTGCAAAATGTTAATGATAAAGTCTAGATAGTGGTTGTATGGGTGATTGCTATAAATTATTTCACTTTACTACGTGTTTGACATTTTTCATAATAAAAAATATTTAGCCGGGCACGGTGGTGCATGCCTGTCATCCCAGTACTTTGGAGGCTAAGACAGGAGGATCACAGGTTCAAGGCCAGAGCATGGTCACTTAGCAAGACTTTGTTTCAGAATAAAAAATAAAATAGAACTGAGGGTATAGCTCAGTGGTAGAACCCTCTGGAGTTCAATCCCCAGTACCACAAAAAAATAAATATTTAGTCTCTGGAAGAATAAAAGAGGAAATATCCACAGGGCAGAGACCCTGCCTGTAGATACACATGGGCCTCCAGGCCTCCTCTACTCACTCTGAAACACTAGAAGCCTCAGCTGGCCAGGTGCTGCTGGGCTGTGTCAACCCCCACTTCCATCTGTGTCTTATGGTCCTGGGGGAGGCATTGTGGAGAGGGGTTGTTATGATTAGATATAGAATGCCCTCTGAAGAATTCATGTATTAATGTTCAGAGTTGAGGTAATTAAGTCATGAGGGTTGTAAACTCATCAGTAAATAAATCTATTATATGGATTTACTGGGTGGTACCCTAGGCAGGTGGGGTGTGGCTGGAGGAGGTAGGTTCCCTAGGGGTGTGGCCTTGGGGACTGTGCTTGTGTCCTTGGATCTCCTTGCTTGCTCTCTTACTTCCAGCCTCCATGATGTGAGAGCAGAACATTGCTCCCTCTCCTTCTCTCTGCTTCCCACCATGCCCTGAGCTCTGCAGACCCGGCCTAACATGCACTGAAACTCTGAAATTCCAAAAACTGTGAACAAATAAGTCTTCCTTCCTCTAAGTTGTGTGGACAGTTGTTTTGGATTACAGCAGTGAGAATGCTGTCCGAGACAGGGGTAGAGGAGAAGACGGATGCTAGACTCACTGGGTCTTGCTCCCAAAGGCCACAACTTGATTTCTGCACCATCTCATCTCTTCTTCCCCCTGTCTGCCTTCCATTTGTGCAGAGATCCCAGGAAGAGCTGGGTTGCTATGGACATGGACCCTGCTCTCTGCCTCTCTCTTCACCTCCTACTTCAGCTCTGATCTTGCTAGGCTTGAGGCCTTCAAAAGCCTTATCTGTCTTTTGATGCTAATAGAATAGCCAGGCTGGACTATTAGAGTCTATTCTAGTTCCTGTTGGATTCCTCGATTATTTAGAGTTTTATGACAAACCCAGTAGAATACATTTCTTTCCTTTTGAATTTCAAACTTGGTAATAGGTCAAAAAATTTTTTTGTTTAGTTTATTGTATAAAGAAAGATATTTCTCACAACCCATTCCTCCTAACATGCTAACTTCCTGTCCGAGGTGGGGATTGGATGAGATCACCATCTTTGGGCAGGCACGGGATTTGCATCCCTTCTCTGACACTTGCTACATATGTGACTCTGGGTCAGTTCCAAAACCTCACCAAGTTTCATTCTCCTCACCTATAAGGTAATGTTTTCATCAGTGTTGCTTTGAAAGCAAAACAAAACAAAATATGTGTAAAGCTCTTTGTGCTGTCTAGCATAAAGTATATTCTCAAATGATTTAGCTATTAATATTCTTATCATGACATTATTATATTTACCTATTATCCTTTAGCCATTGTTTATAGACATAGCATTTTTATAGAGTTGAAGGAATAGTTTACTTACATACATAATTTTTTTGACACCAGGAGGCACTGCCTGTCTGGCTGCCAAGTGCCAGGGCCAGGGTAGCATTATCGATCTCTCAGGAATTTATTTATATTAATTCAACTCACAGAAAACTGAAATAAAAACACAAATGTCAATTTGTTGATTTACTGAGAAAAACAGAACTTCCTCAATTGTCAAAAGAAAAAAAAGCTGGGCGTGGTGGCACACGCTTGTAATCCCAATACTTGGGAGGCTGAGACAGGAGGATTGCAGGTTCGTGGTCAGCCTCAGCAACTTAGTGAGGCCCTCTGAAACTTAGTGAGACCCTGTTTCAAGAAAAAAAAATAAAATAAAAAGTAGGGCTGGGGGTGTAGCTCCAAGGTAGAATGCCCCTGGGTTCAATCCCCAGTACTGCAAAAAGAAAAAAAAGAAAAAAAAAGCGGGAGAGAGAGAGATCAAGGGGTTTA
The DNA here is from genome assembly GCA_004027185.1 of Glis glis. Lineage (NCBI taxonomy): Eukaryota > Metazoa > Chordata > Mammalia > Rodentia > Gliridae > Glis > Glis glis. The sequence goes on from PVJS01004363.1 coordinate 43,903, forward strand.
AGGCTTTTTCTAACAGAAGGGTTTTTCTGATTTATATCCTATGGGTTGGTTTAGAGCAAGACCAGATGGTTGATTTGCAATTTAAGAGAACAAATTCTCTTTCCTACCACAATCATGCCAGAGGAAAATTGAACAATGTTTATAAGCTTTTGTGGACATCCTATGTTTTACAGTAGAGGTTACTTCCCTGTGAGATTAAATAAGAAGTCTGAATTGAATAATTCTTTTTTTCTTTTTGCATTGCTGGGATGGAACCCATGGCCTCATACATGCTAGGCAATCACTCTACCACTGAGCTATATCTCCAGCCTCTGAATTGAATACTTCTGGGAGAATTTTAAAAATTCTTGTATATCACAATTTCTTTCTTTCTTTGTTCCTTTCTTTCCTCTTTTTCTCTTTCTACTGAGGATTGAACCCAGGGATGTTCTACCTCTGAGCTAAACCCCCAGCCCTATTTTGTTTTTTAATTTTTGAAACAGGGTCTCCCTAAGTTGCTGAGGCTGGCTGAGAACCTGTGACCCTTCTGTCTCAGCCTCCCAAGTACTGGGAGGCACCATCATGCCTGGCTCATAAGAAGCTTCTTTATACTTCTCAATAACATAAGGTTTTTAAATGCTGTACTTATTTCAATGGATTATTTTTATCCGTCTAACATTTACTATGTAGGTATCATTGACACATGATTAAAAATATAAAGTACAAATGGCAGGAAGAGTGTAAAGGCCACCCCCCAACTCCGTGTCCCAAAGTCACCCACTTCCCCTTTTGAAAGGAAAGCAGTTTCTTATCCACTCTTTCTAAGGTATTTTATGCATACACGAGAGGAGACTCTTATAGTTAAATATGTCCTTTAGTTTACCTGTCTAGACTCGTGGGTCCTTGTGCTCCCGAGGACGCAGAAATGTAAATGTTTTCCAGCCTCCTTTCCTTATCTCACCGAGACTGAGGAGGTAGTGACTAGCCCAGCACTCTGTCAAAGTACTTGAGTCAACACGGCTACTTCCTCTCAAGCCTTCCTATTAAATACCCTTGTGCCTATGGTCTATATTTTCATTTCATTTTAATTAAGACTGAAATAAAGAATTTAAATTCATAATTTGTCTTTCCACATACTGGTATCAGACACAACAACATGAGACTTTAAATTTGAAGCCAGCAAAGAAAAGAATCTGGCTTCCCTTGTACTGGTCTAGGTCAAAATCCTAATACAGACAGGGCATTGAAGATATGTTGATTTCATAGCCTTACTTGTGTAAGAGTATACTCTTGTAAGTTCCAACTATATCATATAATATCATTTTTGTTCTGAACATATTATATTTTATTTAAACATATTCTTCATGGCCGTGTGTCATAAACCCTGGTCTGTTCAGCGAAAACATCTGTAACCACATGGAAGTGACAGGTTAGGTTTTCCAAAGATGGCCCACACAGTGTCTCCCATCCCACATGCTATCTTACAATGTGACCTTGCTGTGTCCTCCCCATCCCCGGTCAAGGGGTAGGGCCTCTCACTTTGAATCTGAGCTGCCCTGTCACTAACAACTAAAAGAACATATCAGAAATGGTAAATAGTGCTCTGGCAATATATAAAGGTATTACTACTGGTCATGAGATGGGGGGTGGAGGGAAGTACAAGAGCTGTGTCCATGCACGTTAGTATAATGTTGAACCTCACCATGATGCATAATTGCAATGCACAAATACAAGTATATATAAAGAAAGGATACTGTGTGATTTCTGAGGCTAAGTCCAAAAACATGCCACATCTTCTACATGGCTTACAGGGGCTTTCATGGAGGAATCCAGCTGCCTGGGACCTCATTGCTGGAGAGGCTGCCTGTGGACCCTTCCCTCCACAGTCACAGATGAGCCTAGTCTTCCAGCCATTCCCAAAAAGGCATGAAACGGCCTCAGACTCTCCAGACCAGCCCATCTGCAGCTGAGCACCACACTCAAGGAGCAGAAGAGCCACCAGCCAAGCCCGACTGAAATTCTTTGCCCACAGAATCCATGAAGTATAATAAAGAGGTCAGTTAATGTTTAATCCTCTAAGTTTTTAGGTAGTTTGTTTCACAGCAGTAACTGGAAGAAGGAGCTTTGAGGAATATTACAACTTTACAAAACAATTAATACAGTGTCTTCTATATGTTAGGTACTATACAGGGTTCTGGGGGGTCATAGCAAAGAGCCAGGCAAGATCCTAATTGTCAAGGAGCTCGGTGCAAGTCAACTTGCAAAGAAACAGAAGTCCAAACAAATGTGATAGATTCTGTGCTAGAAGTATGTGTGCAACAATGTTGGAGGGCTTAAAGTAGGAATGGAAAATGACCCAGTCACTCAAGGTTCCGGGAGGGGTTTGCTACCTACTCTTTTCCCTCGTCCTCAACTTCTGAGGAGGCTATGTTGACTAGAAATAGAAATAACAGGCATTCTTGTATCATTCCTAACCACAGGGCAAAAGCTTTAAATATTGCAGAAAGTGTTTTTTGTTTAGTTTTGTTTTTAAATACCATGTCAAACTAAAGAAATTCCTTTCTATTTGTTAATGTATATTTAATCTTGAGAAGATGTTGAATTTTGTCAAATGTTTTTTGGGTATAAGATTTTTCTACTTTAATCCATTAGTGTAATGAGTTACATCGATTGACTTTCAATATTAAACCACCTTTGCAATCCTGGAATAAATCTGATTTGGTAATGATATATTATCATTTTAATATATTGCTGGATTTCTCCACACATACACTGCTGAGAATCTAACGTAGGGTCTGTGGCTGCTAGGCAGGCACTCTGCCACTAGCTACATCCCCAGTCCTTATAGTGCCAATTTTGACTTGCTAGTAATTTAAGATTTTTATGTTTATGTTAATGAGAGAGACTGGCCTGACTTTTCCTCTCTTATATATAATGTCCTAGTAAGTAGGCTTTCATTTCAACACTGTGTTAGCATTATAAAATGAGTTGGAAAGTGTACTCTTTTATTGTTATATAAGCCGGTGTATGCAAATGGTGTAATTTCTTCCTTAAATAATTGGAAAATTCACCAGTAAAGCCACCTGGGCCTAATGATTTCCTTGTAGCAAGATTTATAATTACAGAATTGTTTTCATCAGGAGTGAGACTATTCAGGCTTTTAATTTCCTCTATTGTCAATTTGCTGGGTTGTATTTTTCAAAGACTAGTTATTTTATTTAAAAACTAATTTGCTGACATCAATTTACTGGTAATATCCTATTATCTTTTTGATGTCTGCTGGATCTATAATGATCCCCTTTTCATACCAGATTTGCTAATTTGTATTTTCTTTTCTTGATTATATTGCTAAAGGTTTTCAAAGAACAAACATTTGGTTTTCTTGATTTTCTCTGTTTTGCATTTCTTTTCATCTGTTTATTCTCTTATGATTATTGTTGTCTTCTACTTTCTTTAGGAGACTTATTTATTCATTATTATTTATTTATCTATTTACTTAGTTATTTTTGTGATACTGGGGATTGAACCCAGAGGCATTCTACCTCCAAACCATACCCCCAGCCATTTTTTTATTTTTTTTGTTTTGAAACAGAGTCTTGCTAGGTTGCTGAGAGTCTCACTAGACTCTCAGCAACCTAGCAAGACTCTAGTGGCTGTGGCTTGTCTTGAACCTGTGATCCTCCTGTCTCAGCCTCCCAAGTACTGGGATTACAGGTGTGTGCCACCATGCCTGGCTTTATTATTATTATTATTATTATTATTATTATTATTAATTTTGTGGTACTGAGGGTTTTACCCAGGGGAGCTATATGTATCTTTTCTCACTGGATCCTTTTTTGATTTTCTTAGTGCCTAGGAGTGGTTTTCTTTTTTCTTGTTATTTTTATATACTTTTATTGGTGCATTGTAGTCTCACATCTTAACATAGTTCAGAGTGACAGTGATATACATACATAGCACTTGGTGAGCTTTCCCCCAGCTCCCTCCCCACTCCCTTCCCTTCCCCATAAATGATATTGAGATTGGCATTGATATTCTCAGATATGTACATAATATCAATTGAAATGTTTCCTTTATTAATTTGCCCTCCCCCCCTAGACCACCTCCCTCCCCTAGACCACCTCCCTCCCTCCACTGGGATTTTCTCTCCATTGTCTGAAGCCCCTCTGGTATCCTAATTACTCCCTAGTTTCCCCATATGAGAGAAAACATATGCGATTGGCTAATCTCAATGTAATGTTCTCCAGGTCCATCCATTTTTACTGCAAATGACATAATTTTGTTCTTCTTTATTGCTGAGTAGAATTCCATTGTGGGTATATCCCATAATTTTGTAATACATTTATCTGTTGATGGACACCTAGGTTAGTTCCATAATTCGGCTATTGTGAATTGTGTTGCTATAAACATGATATGCATGTATCACTATAATATTCTGATTTTAGTCCCTTTGGAAAGACACCCAGGAGTGGTATAGCTGGATCATATGGTGGATCCATTCCCAGTCTCCTGAGGAATCTCCACACTGATCTCCATAGCGGATGAACTAATTTACAATCCCCTACGTGTGGTTTTCTTTGAATTTTTCCTTCCTGGAGTTTGTAGAGTGTCTTGAATTTGTGGCTTCAAATCTTGTCAAGTTTGGAAAATTCTCATTATGTATGTAAGCATTCTTTGTTTCTTCACCAAAGACTCTAATTTCACATATGTTAAAACTTTTACCATTTGTCATGTCTTTAAAAAATTTTTTTTTGTATTCTTTACCTTCTTGTTCTCCATACTTCAGTCTGAATATTCTACTGACTTATATTCTAGGTCACTCAACTTCTATAGCACCATCTAATTTATTGATAATCCTATTAATTGAGTTTTAAATTTCAGTTATTGTCTTTACCTGAATTAGAAAAACCATTTTATTTTTTTAAATGGAATCCACTTCTTTCTTTCCTTCCTTCTTTCTCTCTTTCCTTCTTTCTTTTTTTCTTTCTTAGTACTGGAGATTGAATTCAGGGCCTTAAAAATGCTAAGTACACAGTCTATCACTGAGCTGCACCTCCAGCCCCTGGAATCTATTTTTTAAATGAAATTATCCATTGTGTAGTGAATTTTTTATAACATAAGAATTAGCATCTTAAAGTCTGTGCCTGATATCTCTAGCGTCTGCATTGCCTATGGGTCTGTTTCTATTATCTACTTTTTCTCTCTGTTTTATTTCTTGGTATGCCTATTAATTTTTAATGCTTTAACTTGTCTAAGAAAAACTGTGATGCTCTAGATGATGTTACCTTTCTCCAGAGAAGAGTTCCCTTATTCTCTGGCAGGCAGCTAGGATTGAGGTAGATTGTCTCAATCCAGTTGGGAATTGAGCTGTCTTGAGGTTGGGACTCTGTTAAGAGAATGCGTATGACTCCTTTTAAAGCCCCTGTTACAGAATGTGCATGGCTCTGTCTGCTTTTAGTTTGCCCCCAGGCCTGAAGAAGGATTTGAACTGAGAGGTCAAGGCATTTGCCACCCCCCAGCAGATCTTAAAACTCAATTTTGTCTCCTCAACATCACTAAACTCTCAAAAGCTGTTCTTGGATTTTCAGACATATTCTTTTCACATTTTTAGTCTTTCATTTGATCAAGTTCAAGTACCAAGAAATCCATTGAGGCAAGACTGGAGCAGAACATTGGTCTTAGTTCTTCGGATCTCCTTTCTCCTTGGAGTTTGGTCGCTCAAGTCATGGCAGCCATAGCACATCTAAACCAACGTTTACCTCTTTGGTCTTATGAGACTGCTGAAAGTGCTGTCGTTTTCTTCTCTCACCTGTCTTCTCCCATCTCACTCTTTAATATTCAGCAAATGCTCTAGAGGAGAAAGTCCTGATCCAGTTGTCAGGCTCCAGTCGGGAATCTTTCCTTCTCTCTAGGGTCTTGTTCCTTCAGGTCCCAGAGCTGCCTCTGCATCACATGGTTTCATGCAGATTTTTTTTTAATAGAGCTTTTCTAGTGCTGCTGCAGTTTATTCCATCACAGCCACAGTTAATTTATTTTTAAATGTAGAAAGTTTCCACATACAGGACTCATACAGTCCCTCATAAAGCCATATGTTAGTTCTGTTTTGCAATAAAATCACACACACACACACACACACACACACACACACACACACACACACACAGATAGTAAGAGAGAAAGAGAGAGAGAGAGAGATCTTAGATTTTCAGGTTACCAGAATGAATTTGGATATAACCAAAGAGGTCCAAATAACTCGGCCCTATAAATGAAAACTAAGATGGAAAGTCTTGATGTTATAGCTCCAAAAATAGCTGTAATGGTTTTAGTACAAATCCTTTTTAAAAATCCATAAAGAGTAAAATTTTAACCATGGAAATTAAGCTTCTCATTTTACAGGGCAATAAATGAGAGAAATAGAATTAGCCCAGTGCCTAACACATGTGTGACTAAAAATATTGATAAAATAAAAGAAAATGAGTTATAAAGGGGATTCCAATACAGAAAAAACATCAAGCTTGAGTTCTGCCAAAATAAAAAAGAACACAATAAGATTCTGAGTATTACAATTCCTTTGAGTGAAAAAAATGGCCTACTTTGATCTCTCATTCAATGAAAAATTATATCAAGAAATGGTCTTATGACTCTGTGCATGAGATCATGCAACTGAACATTTTGTCTACTTCCCTGAAAAAAAAAAAAGAAAATGGCAAGATAGCAACCAGATGGTAAGAAAAATGAGTCTAACAAGTTTCAGATAAGTATTTTTTTTTTTGCAGTACTGGGGATTGAACCTAGGGGCGTTTTACCTCCAAGCTACACCCCCAGCCCTATTTTTTATACTTTATTTTGAAACTGGGTCTCATTAAGTTGCAGAGGGCCTCACTAAGTAGTTGAGGCTGGCCACGAACCCGGATCCTCCGGTCTCAGCCTCCCAAATACTGGGACTACAAGCGTGCACCACCACATCTGGCTCAGATAAGTATTTAAATTACTCAGAATATATGTTCAGCTGCTTTAACAAACCTAAAATAATGTCCTTGCAATTATATAGATGAGGAGTCAATAAACTATGGCCTTACGACCATATCTGGCCCACCACCTGTTTTTGTAAATAAAGTTTTATTGGAAATAACCACACCCATTATTTTATGGATTATCTATATATACTTTTGTGCTACAACATCAGTTAGTAGTTGTAACAAAGATAATATGGCTTGCAAAGCCTAAAATATTTACCATCTGATCCTTTACAGAAAAAAAATCTGCCAACCTCTGGTATCTGAACAGTTATAGTGGTTCTGCCTTGTGATGTCTTCAGGGCCTGGGTCTTTCTATCTTGTCACTTGACCTTCTGTAAAATATTGTTCTTGTCTTTCTAGTCCAGACTCATCCTAAGGTCTGAAAGGGAAATGTGAGCTCTAGTCAGTCCACACCTAGAGCATACTTTATTATATAATGGTCTTCTGGTCCCTTGGGGCTGGAAAAGGACTAAACTATCTTGTTTATTAAAGTAGAAAATCTTGTTTTTTGTGGAATATTTTGTTTATTAAAGTAGAAAAGCAACATACTTAGAAATACTTCCATTTTGGAAGCTTTATGCCTAAAGGGAAAACGTTATCTTTTATACCTCTCCTTCCAAGGATGATGGATATAGGAAGTCTTACAGTAGAAAACCTGTAGAGTTGCCAGACATGATGGTGCATGCCTGTAATCCCAGTGTATGGGAGACTGAGACAGGAGGATCACAGGTTTGCAGCCAGTCTCAGCAACTTAGCAAGACCCTGTTTCAAAATAAAAAATAAAAAGGGCTGGGCATGTAGGTCAGAGGTAGAATCCTTCTGGATTCAATCCCCAGTATGAAGGAAGGAAGGAAGGAAGGAAGGAAGGAAGGAAGGAAGGAAAGAAGGAAGGAGAAAAGCTGTAGAAAAGTGGAGAAAGTCAGAGAGGGTTGGAGTAAAGTTGGAGTCAGAGAGATCAGGTTGAATCTCTACTCTGTCTCTAACTTGAGCAAATTCCTTGACTCCTTTGAGCCTCAGTTTCTTCATTTGTCAAAGTAGGCTGCTGAGCAAGTAGTTTTGAAGAATAAATTGGATGTGGAGCTGTGCTGGGAGGCGCTCCATAGCTGTTGGCTTCTTTCCTTTCCATAGGTTTCCCACTTGTGTCGCTAGAACTTGTTTCCTGGAAATGTTAAGCACTGGCTCCCTTCCATAGAAACATACCAGGCTCTACACACATTATTTATCTCTTATAACAACTTTGTGCAGCTAAATCTCATTTCTGTGTAAATAATTTGTGAAGAACCTACCTAGGAAGCACATCTTTTGCAGACACTGACATTCAGGAAGCCAATGACCATTCGTAGGGAGTGGGGCATTTGCAATGAAGAGCATCTTTGTATCCTCTGCTTCTGAAGCCCGTAATTGATGCCTTAAACTACAGTATATAATTCAGCATGACAGACTTCTTTTGTGTTAATAAGAAGTTACTCAATAATTCATTTCCTAGTCCTCTCACTGTAAATCATGGTAAAGTAGTGCAGTTTAATGAAGCTGTAATATGCTTTTCCAAGGGAATGCTGCAATGCTGCAACAATTAATGTACCATGCTTTTAGGCACAATTGCCTCAAGAATGAGTGAAACTCCAAACTACAGAGATGACACTGTAGGGGCCAGGGGTGGGAAGTTCCCCCAGACACTGTCTACACAGTTGCTGCAGGATATGGAGATTAAATTGATGAACACTTAGAACAAATACAAAACTGACATGCAGGCATGAGAGAGGAAACAATGATTTTCCTTTCCTGAAAACTACTGTTCACTAAGGAAGAAATAAAACAAAGAAAAATATTGATGCTTTCAGCACTAATTGGTTTAAATGCAGTAACTAACATGTTCCAGGTGCTTAGTGCTGCTCCTCTGCTCTTCGATGCCTTTGTTCGTCTTAATGGAACTAATTTTATTTTGATGTTAATTGTCCTTTAACATTTTGTTTAATCATACAAGATGCCCATATGGTTTTTGAAGAAGGGAGAGAATTCTAAGCAAAAAGCCAAACAGACCAGTGCATAAGACTTGTTTTCCCTGAAAATATCTGGGTGCTATCCGATTCACTGCTACCCAGACTTATTCTCCCATGAAGTGTTTTTCCAACATACACAGCATACGATTTAGCAACAAAGAGGGTGAATGGCCACCAACATCAATTCAATTCAATTAATATTCAAGCAAGCATATCGTCAATTCAAAACAAAATGCAACACATTATGAGGAAATAATGATGAATAAATGTTTCTAGGGTCTCATTGTATAATAGAGAAGACAAATGCATATACAAATGGTATTGATATATGGGATCCCATGAAAACTGCTATTATGGAGATATAATGTATTCAGGAAATACAGTATCTTTCATTGAAATGATGCTTTTATAGTTTATAAAGGGCTTTTATGTACATTATTGTTTATTTGGATCCCATAAAAGTCCCAAGTGTAGGGGCCGGGCGTGGTGGCTCACGCTCGTAATCCCAGTACTTGGGAGGCGGAGACCGGAGGATCCAGGTTCGTGTCCAGCCTCAGCTACTTAGTGAGGCCCTCCGCAACTTCGTGAGACCCGGTTTCAAAATAAAGTATAAAAAATAGGGCCGGGGGTGTAGCTTGGAGGTAAAACGCCCCTGGGTTCAATCCCCAGTACCGCAAAAAAAAAAAAAATCCCAAGTGTATAAAGATTATTATCCTAATTTTACAGATGAAAAAAATTGTGGTTCAGAGTTGTTAACCAGCCCAAGTTTATATGACAAATAAGAGGAGCCAGGCTCCAAGTCCTTTGCCTGATCTTCAGTATTTTTCTTTTCATATATTATATGAAAAGGCAGGGCATTAGTGAGTTCTCTTTAAATAGTGTTAAGATGGATGGCACTCCCAAATCTATTGTGTATTGAATCCTTAATTCTCAATGTAATAGCATTGGGAGGTGGGACCTTTAGGAAATAGTTAAGGTTAGATGAGGTCATGAAGGTGTAGCCCTGTGATGGGATTCGTGTCCTCACAGAAGAGGAAGACAGAGGCCCTGCATCCCTGGTGGTTCTTGCCCCAGGTTTGCCATTCCTGGTCTTGGCCTCCCACAATACAATGGCACTTGTAGTTTCTCGTGTACTAAATGTGGTTTCTCACCTTTGCTCAAGTTGTCTCTTCTGCCTGGAGTAGACTTTTTTCCCCATTCAACCTAACAACCTCCTGTCATCTTTAAGACTCAGCTATTCTATTTCCCACTGGAAACTTTGCAAACTCTATGAGAATGAGTTAGGTTTTCATCCTCCATGTTCCCATAATAGTTTAATTGCATTTCCTTCATTTTTTTATCATTATGTGTATGAGCCTGTCTCCTTTATTGAACCATGAGCCAAATGATGACAGGAAACAGGTCTTATTTTCCCTGGTACCTGTTTCATAGAAGGTGCTGAGGGCAATACCAATGACTAGATCCATTAGAAACGTAATCTCCCTTGAAGAGAGGCTCAGAACAAGAAACAGCAGACCTCTGTGGCCTCCTTCCCTTGCATTTTAGGGGTTGCAGTAGGTGGATAATTAAAGAAACCAATCCCTGATCAGCATCAGCCTATCCACTTGCTCCTTAGTGGAAACTAGAGGAGGTAGTAAAAGGCAGAACACAGTAAACTCTAGAGAAGAGTAGGCAACTAAGTAGAAATAGCTTGACATATGGAAATGGTGAATTGTGCTTACATTGAAAGAGGATAGCCATATTATAAAAAGGTTAACCTGCAGATGCTTTACTCCTAGAAGCAGAGAGTTAGAAGTAGATGGAGCCCAGAAGATGGTCCAGGTCAGTCCTAAGGCATGCTTACCACACATCCCCATAAAGTTGAATTTTACTACTAATGCAAAAAATGCAAATAAGAGTAAGATGGCAAGATGTCACTACCCAGTTACTCTTCCACTCTCCCAGAGGGCCAACTAGGACCTTCTTCTGTGATGTTTTCCTGCTTCATTGGTAAAAGGGTATTGTATTGTACTGACAGCACCTGGGACCTGACCCTGTTGGGGGGATGGGGAGCCGATTTTCCCACCTGGGTCCTCACCAGGCATCCTGCAGAGATCATCTGGGGCCATTGGACTGACCACACCCTGTCTTCATTCAGGTTTCTGCCCAGTCTCTGATGAGAGGCTTTGCTGTGTGCCATGTGCCAAATTCCAGCTCTCTCTCCCTACCTTCCCTGCCACTCTGATTTGTATAGTTAGAATTAGGAGATAATCAAAGTACAATTTCATAAATCGCACAGTATATTGCCATATAAAAAGAAAATTTCTCTTTTGTTTGCAATGCTTAAAAAGGAGAATAACAGCCGGGCGTGGTGACGCACACTTGTAATCCCAGTACTTTGGGAGGCGGAGACCGGCAGATCCGGGTTCGTGGCCAGCCTCAGCTCGCTCTCTCTCTCTCTCTCTCTCTCTCTACTTAGTGAGGCCCTCCGCAACTTCGTGAGACCCGGTTTCAAAATAAAGTATAAAAAATAGGGCCGGGGGCGTAGCGCAGAGGTAGAACGCCCCTGGGTTCAATCCCCGGTACCGCAAAAAAAAAAAAAAAAAGGAGAATAACGAGAAGAAATCTCACAGGGAATACACTTGATGGATGAGGTGCATTAATCACAGTGAATTCTAATTTTGTTAGAGTCCAATTACTATGGTCTGGTTGTTCAGTTAGGATGGGTCTGCTGGAAGCTTGAGGTGGACCCATGTACTGCAGGTTCCTTGGAGAGGGAACTTGACCAATGCCAGTGAGCTACAATGGCCCTTATGTTAGAGAGGCATGCCAGTGCTGGTAGACAAGGCTTTAAACCCCAAAGCTGCCAGCCTGGTGATGCACACCTTTAATCCTAGTCCTTGGAAGGCTGAGACAGGAGGATTGCAAGTTCAAGGCCAGCCTCAGCAAACTAGTGAGACCCTCAGTAACTTAGAGAGACCTTGTTTCAAAAATAAAAAAAAAAGATAAAAAGGTCTGGGGGTATACCCAGTGGTGGAGTGCCCCTGTACTATCAAAAAAACACGCATGCAAAAAAAAAAAATCCCCAAGGGTGACAGGGTGTGGCCCTGTATGGCTGAAGCTGATGTCTCAGAGGAGGTCTGACAGAGTGTAGCCTGCCACAGCCTGAGTTCTCCATGCCTGCTAAGCCCTTAGGTTTATATGTGCAGTATGTTGGAGTCCAGTGGTTGCAGTTAGTAAGGGGTTATGCGGGGTCTGGTAAGATGTGATGTGCCATTTCATGGAATAGGGAGTTCACTTTTCATTCTTATCACAGCAAAATGTCACACATGTAGCAAACTTTTTAAGTGTTCAGAATCATTTCAAAGGTACAAAGAAGGGCTGGGATAGAGCTCTGGTAGAGACTGTGCTTAGATGCACAAGGCCCTGGTTCCAATCTCCAGCACCAAAAATAAAAAGCTTCACAATACATCCTTACTCAGTTGTATTTTTAAATCACAATACCTGACCCGTTATCTAGGCAGTATGTTTTTGTTATGACATCTATGACCTCTTCTACCTCTGAAACAAAGCGACCGTTTGTGTGGACAGAGACTTTGTGTTCTACAGGGAAGTATCTCCAGGAGCTAGAATGGTGCCTACACGTGGTAGGTACTCAGTATATATATGTTGAATGAATGAATGAATGAATGAGTGAATGAATGAACGTTTTACATAGCCCACTAGAAAAACCCTTAAAGACTGACAATACTCAGTGATGGTGAGGATATGTTGAAATAGCATCACACTCTGTTGGAGGATAAATTGGGACCATAGTTTACAGGGCTCTTTGACACATAGAAATATCCATCAAGCCGGGCGTGGTGGTGCACACTTGTAATTCCAGTACTTGGGAGGCTGAGTCCAGAGGGTCCAGTTTCATGGCCAGTCTCAGCTACTTAGTGAGGCCCTCAGCAACTTAGTGAGACCCTGTTTCAAAAATAAAGAATAAAAAAAAATAGGGCTGGGGGTGTAGTTCAGAGGTAGAATGCCCCTGGGTTCAATCCCCAGTATTGCAAAAAAAAAAAAAAAGAAAATAAATATCCATCAAAATAAAAGACAGACATTCCCTTTATTCCAGCAACTCAATTTCTAGTTTTCCCCATAAAGCACTAGTTCACAAAGACATATGACCAGCAATTGTTACACTAGTATATTTAAAAGAATAAAATAAATCAAAACAACCTTAATGCTCATCATTAGAAAATTGGTTAAATAGATTTTGGTGCCTTGGAAAAGAGCCTTGAAAGCAAATGAGGCAGATCGCTACGTTAATGCTGCCTGGGATATATTGTTGAAGAGGGGAGGGGGGCAGTAGGTTACAGAATTGTAGGACTAGAATGGTCCTTCTTACTCTCTCTCTCTCTCTCTCTTTCTCTTTTTTTTTTTTTGCAGTACTGGGGATTGAACCCAGCGACATTCAACCTCTGAGCTATACTCCTAGCCCTATTTTTTTTTATTCTTTATTTTGAAACAGGGTCTCACTAAGTTGAGGAGGGCCTCACTAAGTAGCTGAGGCTGGCTGCGAACCCGGATCCTCCTGTCTCAGCCTCCCAAGTACTGGGATTACAAACGTGTGCCACCACGCCCAGCTAACCCATGGACATTCTACCTCCAAGCTACACCCCAGCGCTTTTTATTTATCTATTTATTTTTTATTTTGAAACAGGTTCTTGTTAAGTTGCTGAAGCTGGCCTCAAACTTGTGTTCCTCCTGTCTCAGCCTCCCAAGTACTGGGATTACAGGCATTGGCCACCATGCCTGGTTGCTTCTTACTTTCTCAAAGAAAACACTGTGTAGAGTCCATACTACATAGTACGTGGTAGGATGTCATCAAACTGGAATGGTGATTATCTCGGAGGGGGAGGAGGAAGGTGACTTCACTTTCTGATTAAGCACTTCCATGCTATTTGAGTCTTTCCATCATAAACTGTTTAAATATTATTTTTAAATGCTACATTTCTCAGTATGTCTAAAAGGAATGAAGATAGAGATGATGACTTTGCAACTTACTAGCTGCGTGACTAGCAATTTACCCTCTAAAAGTCAAATCCATGAGTGGACAGGAAAGCAGGCGGCCCCTGACTCCCACTTGGCTGTTCAGTGGGGAGCCTTCCTGGACCCTGGACCACAATGGAGAGTAGCAGATAACTGGGGAGGAGAGTCCTGGAGAGGAGGATTGCACAAGGTGGCTTCATGTCATTTAATATTGACGTTAATAGGCTCCATAAAGCTCCTTCCCCTTTACATCCAGGATGTGAACCAGACATCTTTAAGACTGCAGAAGTTAATTTTATCCACCCAGGGTGCCCAATCGATGCTTTTACTTGGGAGATATTTATGTTTAGGATGCTGAAAAGCTTTTCCCACAATCGGGTCCCTGAAGCATCTTAAGACCACTTTTAGAGCTAAGTGCTGAGACCTTAGGCCCATGATGTGAGAAACAATAAATAATAATGACTGCAGCGCTTGGCAAATATAAAGTGCTGTGCAAAGTTTTGCAAAGAACGCTCAAGCATGCAGAATGAGTGAGAGAAACGGAATGCAATTCTCCCATTGTTGAGTCCCGCAATTAGAAGTGGAAATCGCAGCTGTAATTTTGTACACTTTCGAGCATTGTCGTATATCAATGGTCATTGCTGCTGAGGGCACGTTTTCTTTTCTGTTTCTATCCTTCTCTTTCCTCCTCACTCACCGACCTCACTGTGCTGAAGTTCTGTTTCATCCCTAAACACTATTCTAGCTGAATGCTCCCTCTCAAGGTCGTTAGTGCTATCCATTTTCCATCTAATCCATGAGACTCAACTTTCCACAGCATTGATTTCAACACACCCACCCTCTGCTAAATGTTTCATTTATGCAGAATTCAGTCTAACTTTGTGAATTTGGCACTCGAAGCTTCTTCTGTAATCTGATTTTGCCATAAGGGCAAGAGCGGATTACATAGTATTAAGAGATCTGGGTTCAAGTTTAAACCATGATTAGCTTGTTTGGATTGCTGAACCTCTTTTGGCTGCAAGTTTCTCCTTTGCAAAATGGGCTTAGTAATAATGCTTGCCTCTCTAGGTTATTGTGAGGCTCGAAGGAGTCAGTGCTATGAAAGTGCTCTAGGCGGTAGGCGCTGTAGAATATAACAGCGATGCTAATGTTTATGAAGAACTTGCATGAACGCAAACAACCTAGGAGCAGCTTACAAGACCTGTTCCTGTTTTCATTTTACAATAAGATAATGGAGCAACACCTGGGTTAACAGATAAATCTTATATACACAGCCAGACAGTGGTGGAGCTGAGAGTCAGATGCAGCAGGTGGTCCCAGAGCCCATGTCTGACCAACCTGCTGCACTGCCATTGGACATGATGATGGCCCGGACCTAACAAAGAGGCAGCCATTCGGGCTTCCACGCCGCTTCTCTGTTCTCAGCGTTCCAAAGAACACTCATCCCTGCTTCCTGTCCACACGACCTCTCCTTCCTTCTCTCCCCCGTCCCCAGCCAAAGTCTTCACAGTTCAGTTTAGCTCCTACCCCACTCCGCTCACATCAGCAACTCTCCCTCCTCGCCCTTCACCTGCCAGGTCCCGCACCTTCCCTGGGCTCCTGCAGGCCAGGTGAGTCTGACTGCTCTTTCCCCAGCATCCAACACGACAGGAGGACCTCAGCGATGCTTCTTGAATAAGCGAGTATTAGCTAATGTAGTGTCCTTCAAACTTACCCGTTTATAAAAATAAACGGGGTTTTGTTTTATTTTGTTAAAAATAAGTGTATAAATATATACATACACATATATTTACATATACTTTATATATTTATTTATATAATATATTTATATATTTGGTCCTGGTGATTGAACCCAGGGGCATTCTACCTCTGAGCTACACTCCTTTTTATTTTGAAACAGGGTCTTACTAAATTGTGGAGGGTCTCACTAAGTTGCTAAGGTTGACCTCAAACCTGTGCTCCTCCTGTCTCATCCTCCCAAGTACTGGGATTACAGGCATGCGCCACCATGCCTGGATAAAAACAAGTATTTCTTGCAAATTAAAACCACAACGAGATATCACCTCACACTTGATAGTGTACCTATTATCAAAAAGAGGAGAGATAAGTGTTGGCACGGATGTGGAGAAAAGGGAACCCTTGTGCACTGCTGGGGGGAATGTAAACTAGTATAGCCATCATGGAAAGCAGTGTGGAGGTTCCTCAAAGCTAAAAGTAAAACAACAATGTGGTCCAGCAATCCCACTTCTGGATAAATATATCCAAGGATATGAAATCATATGTCCAAGACACATCTGTAGTCCAATGTTCCTTGCAGGATTATTTACAATCACTAAGATATGGAATCAACTTAAGTGTTCATCAGCTAACGAATGGATAAAAAAGTGTGATATACATACACAATGGAATACGATTCTGCCTTTAAAAGGAAAGAAATCCTATCATTTGTGACAACACGGATTAACCTGGAGGACATTATGCTAAGTGAAATAAGCCAGGCCCATAAGCACCATATTACCCCACTTATATGTGAAATCTAAAAATGTTGAACTTAGCAGAGAGAAGAAGAGCAGTTACCAGCGTCTTGGGGATTGGGGTTGAGATCTTGGTCAAAAGACACAAAATTTCATTTAGGAGGAGTAAGTTCAAGAGGTCTATTATATATCATGGTGACTATAATTAATAACAATATATTTTATATTTGAAAACTGCTGCGTGAGAATATTTGAAGTGTTCTCACAATGAAAAGTGGTGATGTGAGGTAATACGTATAGCTTGATTTAGACATTCCATAATGAATAAATATATCAAAACATCAACTTATACAACCTAAGTATATATCATTTTAATTTATCAATGAAAAATAAATAAATGAAATTCTGCATTTCTGTGCCCTCGGCCAGCCATGCTACATCAGCAACCTGGAGGTGGGTGGAGCCATGGAACCCAGAGTTTAATAAGCCTCTCTGGTGACTCATGATCAGGTACAGCTGAGAAGTGCTGTCTTATTCAACAGCTGGTACCCACAGGAGCACATCTGAATCTGGGGAGCTGCTCAAACCAAGCAAGCCCATTTTATCTCCACCTCTGTCAGAGATTCCAGCTCATAAAATCTAGGGCATGTTTCAAAAAGGTTTCTTCAATGATTCTGTGTGTGTTTGTGTGTGTGTGTGTGTGTGTGTGTGTGTGTGTGTGTGTGTTACTGGAGATTGAACCCAGAGGCATTCTACCTCCGAACTACACCCCCCCTTTTTTTTATTTTGAAACAGGGTCTTGCTAGGTTGCTGAGAGTCTAGCTATATTACTGAGACTGTTCTCGAACCTATGATGCTCCTGTCTCAGCTTCCCAAGTACTGGGATTACAGGTGTGTGCCACCACACCCAGATTCTTAAATGATTCTTATAGTTCTCTTCCCCACCCGTCCCTCATCTTAAAATCCCATTTTTAATCACTTCATGTATATGCATTGTGGTCCCCAACCTCCTACTCTCACCCCAAAAAGAGACTGAAATATGATGGTAAGCACCATGTCTTACAGTTTTGAACCTAGCACAATGCCCAAGACATAATGGTATTCAGAGTGAAATTGTTCAGCTGAATTGAAAGCTCTATTCTCTTATCCACGTTCATTTCCCATCCAACTTGCTTCTGGCCCTGCCATGTAGCCATACTCTTACTCTTTTGGTTTGTATCTTTTGCTTACTTAGCTGTTTTTCCACACTGGACTCTATAGTTTTGGGCTCTGAAATCCACCCTCACTGAAATCCTCCAGTACTTCAATCTGTACACTCTTACTCATTTAGAATGCTGACCTATGCCCTGGGTGCCAATGAACCTCTGCACTTCCCCTTGGTATAGACCCAGCAAGATCAGCTCTCTGCAAATGAATCATGGGTCTCCCTTTGAAATGACTCAGTGGATACATGAGGACTGCTCTCACAGAACACGGCTCCCCAGCAGACCTGCACAATGCCTGGGATTCCTAACATGATGACCGCACATTTCCTTCCCTCCAGTACAATGGAGCATATAGACAGCTGTAAACACACGCTAGTCTATCCAGTTAACTCAGAAGTTCGGCAGAGTAGAACATGGTCTGGTCAGCTTTGATAGGTGGGAGAAGGGACTTGATGGCCTGTCTGGCACTTAGACAGGGACTCTGTTCAGAAACTCTGAGATACATGTATTCATGACCCAAAAGGGATGCAGAAAAGGGCAAAGGTATTTGATCAAGCTGGAGAAAGGAGACCCAACACATAGCTCATCATGTAATACTTTTTTCTAACATTGAAATGAAATCAGACACTGATAATTTGACTCCTATGATTTCTAACTTTACATCCTCTCTTAACCCAATGATTTTAATGGTGATTCTTATTGCTAGTCATGTGGGTTTTCACCCTCTCCTTCCCTCTCTCTGATGCACTTTTATTTCTCTTCCATCTCTTCAGCCTTTTAAACCTACTATTGTCCCTCAGGATCTTGTTGATTTTCATTCCTCCAACTCTCCTTGAATGTGAGATATGTTGGTAAAGAAGAAAAAGACAAGGAAAGATGACTTCAAGTTGGAACTCATTATTTGCCTGCTCTACCATTGATTTGGATGTGCGTGCGTGTGTGTGTGTGTGTGTGTGTGTGTGTGCTCACCAGGTGTGTGTGTGAGAGAGACACTGAGACAGGGAAAAAGAGACAGAGGGAGAAACACACAGACAGGGTAACTGATTCTGTATTTTCCTTAAAGAGGATTAAGAGTTCACTGTATTATGTAATTCTATAATATAAGGCTTGGATTTGCTTCTTTTCTTTCACTTTTTTTTTCCCTTTTCTTTCCCTTCCTCCTCTTTCCTTAAGTTACTTTCAATTGCAATAAGAAGGTAAACAATCTGCCATTGTCTGCAATTTGCACACAAGCTTCCAAGCTGGCTGCCAGGTTTAGTCCTAATGTGATAAAAAAAAAAAGGTTGCGTTACAAAGCCACCGAGAAAACCGGTTTTCTACAGGAAATAGAAAATTTATTAAAATCAGGCCTCCCCAAATGCCCTGGCTGTCGGGCTGGCAGCCTGCCAGGTCAGCGGGGCTGGCAAAGGAGGAGAGGGGCAGATGTGACCTCCCAGCCCTGGCTCAAGCCAGACAGAAGGAGCTGGGGAGCAAGGCAGGGCAGGGCCATGAGCTGCTGCAGGTGTACAAAGAAAGGAATCTCCAGGTGACTCCCCAGGAAGGCCAGCATCATGGCCTCAGACTCCCTGACATTCCTGGCTTTTCTCAGGAGTGCTACTTGCGAATGAGGGCCATTCATAGGCTCCCAAACTCAGTTTATCTCTGATCCTCTGTCAGATTTCTTTCCCTCCAGCAGAATAAAATGTTAATATGTTCATAGAGCAGATATTCTTGACTTCTCTGAGCCTCGGTTACCTCATGTCTGCAATGGGGACACCACCCACCTCATGAACTATAGACTCGGATGATGTAACAAGCGGTAACTGACAGTACTGCCTCTCATCCAGCATGGGACACCAGGGCCACTGGCTGCCTGCAGCCGCTGCTTCAGTCCTGGACTCCAGGGCAGAAACAGGCACTGGCCTGACTCTCAGGGTTTCCTCTGACCCTGTCATAATGGCCAGTACTTACTCAGGGTCTACTTGGACCGTGATTTCTTGGTACTTAGAAATGGTAACTCAGTTAAACCTCACAAAAGCCCTGAGGTTGTCAGCGCTCTTACCTTTCCCCCAGATTAGAGGACCAGGGCACAAGCTGTTGTGTTTGGTGGCGCTCAGATGTGAGTGCAGGCAGCCGGCCCGCAGAGATATAGAAGCCCAGCTCTTTCTTGGTGAAGGACGGAAGTTTTTACAATGCACTTTTCACAACATGAGCATCACTGCGGCGCTGGGAATTTGGGAAGCAGATGAAAGATACTGCAGGAGCGATAAGGGCAGGGAGAAGCTGCTCAGTTACTGTTCTGGGGCGGGCAGAAGCACTTCTTAAGGACAACCTCTCATTAGGGTGAAGAGTCTTGGCAGAGAAGTAGGCCAGAGCTCTCTACATTCCCCAGACCCCAGCAAAATTTTCCCTCTTTCCCAAGTCTCTTCCCTAACTCCACTCTCCTTGAATTTTCTGAACAGCATCTAGGTTAATTCTCTTGCGCTTGTGGGCGCTCTCTCGCTCTCTCTCTCTCTCTCTCTTTCTCTCCTCTCTCTCTCTCTCTCTCTCTCTCTCTTTCTTTCTCTTTTTGGTGGGCATTCTGCCTCTGAACTATACTCCCAGCACTATTTTATTTTTTATATTCAAACAGGGTCTCACTAAGTTGCTGAGGCTGGCCTCGAATCTGCCATCTTCCTGTCTCAGCCTTCCATGTACTGGGATTATAGACGTGCACCACCATGCCCAGCCTGCTTTCTCTTTACATCATCTTCAGACCCAATAATTGTAGCTGGCATTTATTTATTTATTTACTATTTATTTACAGTACTGGGGATTGAATTCAGAGGTGTTCTACCTCTGAGCTACACTCCCAGACCTATTTTATTTTTTATTTTGAAACAGGGTCTTGCTAAGTTGCCAAAGGCCTTGCTAAGTTGCTGAGGATAGCCTTGAACCTGTGACCTTCCTGTCCCAGCCTTCTAAGTACTAGTATTACTTGTGAGCATCAACACACCTGACTCACAGCTAGCATATATTGAATGTGAAACTGTGTGAAGCACCTTATATGCATTTTATTACTTAACTTCAACAACTCCATGAAATACATACTGTTATCTTCTCCATTTGTGATGAGGAAGGTGAGGCTCAGAGATACTAATTAATTTGCCTCAGGTCACATCACACAGCCAACTAGTGGTAGAGCACAGGTCTGGCCTGAGTCTGGTTGAACTGAGAACCTAGCTGTGTCCCTTTGAGATCAGATCACCGTGGAAATGAAGTTTGACTCTGGAAGGAAAAAAAATTAATCTGTGTGTGGGATTCTCAAACGGTTAACAACCTCTTATCCACCCAAAATTTGTTAATCCCCCATTTCAATAAATGGGCCCACTATCTCTCATGCCATCTGGAAAATCTGGTCCTGCTCTTCTTGAGTCTGATTAATCACCAAGTCTTATCCATTTACACTCCTGCATGACCCCCGAATCCATCCACTTAGTGTGCTCTCTGCCCACCTGTGGCAGGTCCCCATCACTTCTAACCTGGGCTCCCGTCTCCTGCCTCTTTCTCTCCTCTTGCGCATCAACTCTGCAGCACAGTTGCGTTAAACTACTTGCAGGTTTTCCCCGGGGTTGTGTCCTGTCACCTGTCTCATGCAAGTCACTAGGTAAGCGGTTCCCTCAGCCCAGGACTCTTCTCCAATCTCCTCTTGCCCAGCCACTTCCATTTGCTCTTTGGGATCAGATTTTTTAAATTTATTTATTTATTTTGTTGTTGTTGTTGTTGTACTGGGGATGGAACCCAGGGGCATTCTACCTCCAAACTATACCCCCAGCCCTATTTTTATTCTTTATTTTTGAAACAGGGTTTCACTAAGTTGCAGAGGGCCTCACTAAGTAGCTGGGGCTGGCCATGAACCTGTGATCCTCCTGTCTCAGTCTCCTAAGTACCGGGATTACAAGTGTGCACCACCACGCCTGGCTTGGGATCAGCTCTAATTGCTACTTTTCCTGAGTCCTTAACTCTGGACTGGGGTTTTCCCCAGCCCCCATGACACCTGCCTGGCTTGGACTTCATCCATCACATCCCTTCTATTTATTTCTCTGCACTCCCTTTAAACTCAGTGAGGACAGAGTTTATCGTTATCCCAATACTTAACTCAACAAATATCTATTGAATAAATATATTCACAAATGTGTGAAGAAACAAAAGAATGAGCCAATGGTCTCATGCTCTGCCCTGGCTCCCAACTAGCCAAATGCAACTCTATCTTTCTCCCCCTCCAAAGTCACTGCCGCTGGCCAGCAGGAGGAAGGGAAGACCTAGACTTTTAGTTACTGAAGAATAAAATGGAGAGTCTGCTCTCCTGTCTGTTCTCTGCTATGGTTGTCCACATTTTCTCACTTGAAAACATGTTTATTCAAACACCAAAAAAAAAAAATGAGGCTAATCCCCATGCCCATCTCAATCGCACCCCACTGCCAACCACAGCTGGAAATGGTGATTATTGCATCAGATGCTTAATATCCGCTCTGCTACACTTCCTCTCAGGAAGTAATAACACCAGAAAAGATTGAATAAGCAACAAGAAAGAACAGAGATACCAAAGAGGTGTGTGATGGCACAGGCCTATAATGCTAATACTTGGAAGACTGAGACAGGAGTATGGCAGGTTGGAGGTCAACCTTAGCAATTTATTGAGACACTGTTTCAAAATGCAAAATAAAAGGGCCTTGGTATAACTTAGAGGTAGAATGCCTCTGGGTTCAATCCCTAGTACCAAAACAAAAAACAAAAAACAAAAAAAACCCACCAACAACAAATACAGGGATACTTGTATACACAATAAGAATACCCATAATGATGTTGTCTCCACCAGGAAAACATCAGCATTGTTGTCATACACTTTCTTCTGTTCTCTCTCTCTCTCTCTCTCTCTCTCTCCAGAAACCTATGACCAAGCCTCTGCTAGTCTGTTGAAGGATGGAAGACCAAAAAGACTTCAACTAAGCTGATGCTGACTGCAGATACATGGGCAAGCTCACTCCTACCAGAAGAACTAGGAAGCCGAGCCTGACCCAAACCGTTGACAATGAAGAATTGTGAGCTAAATAAGTGGTTGTTGTTTGAGCCACAAAGTTTAAGGGCAGTTTGTTAGCAGCAAAAGTTTAGTGATACACTCTTATGACCAACAAATCTACTACCATCCCCTTATAAATGGTAGAATGGATATAATGGGGATCCATCTATATGCAAAAATAGAGAGCCCTGGTGTGTTAGGGTTCTCTAGAGGAACAGAACCAATAGAACATATAAGAGGGGATTTATTAGATTGGCTTACACAGTCAAGGGCTGGGTGGTCCGACGATGCCTGACTGTGGGCCTGAGAGCTGGGACTCCAATGGCTGCTAAGTCCAAGAAGCTGGAAACCTCAGAGTATGAGGGACCAAGGATGCAGCCCCAGTCTGAGGCTGAGGCCTGGAAGCTCCCTGGAGAGTTGCTGGCGCAAGTACTTGTTCAATGACTGAAGCACCTGGAGTCTGATGTCTGCAGGTGATGGCAGCAGGAAAACACGCCTGCTCAAGGACAGCTTGTGTGCGCATGCTCAAGCTTCTTCCTGCTTTTTGTTGCATCCGGGCCTCCAGCTCACTGGAAGGCACCACCCACACTCAGGGCAGGTCTTTCCCCTCAGTTGGCTGATTCACATGCCAATCATCTCTGGAAACATCCTCACGACACACCCAGAAGTGAAGCGTGCTTTGCCAGTTTTCTAGGTGTCTCTCAGTCCAGCCAAGTTGACAACTGCCATTAACCATCTCACCTGGTCCACAGAGAGATTGTACTTTGGACTGAATTCTAGAACAAATTGAACTAATAGACTTTGGAAAAATTGTGAGGGTTTTTTTTCCTTCTTCTTGGTACTAGTGATTGAACCCAGGGGCATTCTACCTCTGAGTTGCACCCCTTTTTATTTTTCATTTTGAAACAGAATCTCACTAAGTTGCTGAGGGTCTAAGTTGCTGAGGCTGGCCTCAAACCTGTGATCCTTCTATCTCAGCCTCTCTACTATCTCAGACAATTACTGGGAGTACAGGCGTGCGCTACCACCCCTGGCTCTGTGAGCTGGTTTTTTTTTTAAGTGCAGAAATTAATACTTTTCTTTAAATGCACACAATCTCGTTTTTCTCCTTAAATACATTTCATTTTTAGATACATAGTAATTATACATATTTATGGGGTACCATGTGACATTGTATATATTTATACAACGTGTAATGATCAGATTAGGGTAATTGGCATATCTATCAACTCAGATTTATGCCATTTGTGTTGGGAATATTCAAATCCTGTCTACTAGCTATTTTGAAGTATTCAATTAATGTTGTCAATAATAATCCAATTAATGTTGTCACAATTCTACTGTGATATAGAACTTTAGAAGTCATTCCCCCTATCCAGCTGCACCCCTGTGCCCACTAACCATCCTCTTTCCATCCCTCCTTCCCCTGCACCCACGCCAGAGTCTATTTCACTATTCTCTACTTTGAGATCAACTTTTTAGCTTCCACATATAATTAAAAAATGTGGTGTTTGTCTGTGCCCAATTTATTTCATTTAACATGATGCCCTTCAATTTCATTCACATTGCTGCAAATGACAGAATTCCATTTTTGGTGCTTGAGCAATATTTTATTGTGTATCTGTACCACATTTTCCTTATCACCCAGCAGTGGACGTCTACGCTGATTCCATATCTTGACTATTGTAAGCAGCACTGCAGTGGGCACGTGAGTGCAGATGTCTCCTCAATGTGCTGATTTTAATTCCTTTGGATATGTACCCAGCCACACAACCTATTTTTAAATTGGAAGACAAATTGAATTTGGAAGATTGTTTCATCTTTTATCCAATATTTTCAAGCTTCTTGATGAAACTCAGACTTCTTTTCATTTCCAAATCTTTTACTTTATTAGTAATTAATTGTGTACTTATTTTTGCCACAATCAGATAGGATATCATTTAGATGCTCTGATCGAAAAAATATAGCGTGCTCCTTGGGTTTATGCCTTTGTAAGCTAAGTAAGCATTCACTTCCACTTAGCTATTTTGAGAGCCCAAGAAAATTCTTTATATTCCCTTTAATATGGCATTTATTTATTTATTTATTTATGGGATTGAACCCAGGAGAGTTCTACCTCTGGGCTACACTCCCAGCCCTTTAAAAATTATTTATTTATTCACTCATTCATCTGTGGTACTGGGGATTGAACCCAGGGACATTCTACCTCCGAGCTACACCCCCAGCCCTATTTTATTTTTATTTTGAAACAGGGTCTCCCTAGGTTGCTGAGACTCTCACTACTTGCTGAGGCTGTCCTCGAATCTGCGATCCTACGGTCTCAGCCTCCCAAGTACTGGGATTATAGGCATGCACCCCCACACCCAGTTCCCCCACCCTTTTTTATTTTTTTATTTGTGGTACTGGGGATTGAACCCAAGGACATTCTACCTCCGAGCTACACCCCTAGCCCTTTTTTTTTTAATTCTTTATTTTGAAACAGGGTCTCACTAAGTTGTGAAGGGCCTCACTAAGGAGCTGAGGCTGACCACGAACCCGGATCCTCTGGTCTCAGCCTCCCAAGTACTGGAATTACAAGTGTGCACCACCACGCCCAGCTATTTTTTAATTTTTTTTTATTTGGAAACAGTGTCTTGCTAAGTCGCCAAGGGTTGTGCTAAGTTGCCGCGGCTGGCCTTGAACCTGCGATCTTCCTGTCACAGCCTTCCAAATACTGGGATTATAGGCATGTGCCACCACACCTGGCTGCCCTTTAATATTTAGCCAAATTAATTAATATATTCAACCCCAAGATAAAAATAAAAAAGAGCTATTGAACTTTTCTGAGTCTTTGTACAAATCAGATTTTTTAGTGTGGAATCATGGCACTAGACTTTTTTTTTTTTTTTTTTTTTTTTTTTC
>PVJS01004364.1:0-30176 GCA_004027185.1 Glis glis
TACGCCCCCGGCCCTATATTTTATACTTTATTTTGAAACCGGGTCTCACGAAGTTGCAGAGGGCCTCACTAAATAGAGAGAGAGAGAGAAAGAGAGAGAGAGAGAGAGCTGAGGCTGGCTGCAAACCCGGATCCTCCGGTGTCCACCTCCCAAAGTACTGGGATTACAAGCGTGCGCCACCACGCCTGGCTGAATTTTTGCTTTCTTTATATTGGTTAATAAATGTTCTTTAAATCATTGGATTTTAAACACTCTTGATGACAATCTGCTGTAACCCATAGTACACAATACACACACACACACACACACACACACACACATATATATGTATGTATTTTTTTTTTTTGCGATACTGGGGATTGAACCTAGGGACATTCTACCTCTGAGCTACACCCCCAACCCTATTTTTTATTCTTTATTTTGAAACAGGGTCTCACTAAGTTGCGGAGGGCCTCACTAAGTAGCTGAGGCTGGCTGTGAACCTGCAATCCTCTTGTCTCAGCCTCCCAAGTACTGGGATTACAAGCGTGCACCACCACGCCCAGCTTGTATGTATTTATATTTGCCTAACAACAGTCAATACTCAATACATTGAGTATATATTAGCAATACAGTTTGAAAGTTTCTATTTTATTTTATTCTAGTCTAGTAGATTTTATTTGTAAAAATTGAAATTTGGATCATTAAATTGATTTTATAGCTCACAAGTGTATCTTCAGTTAGTAAGACACCACATCACAACCATGTTTGTCAAACATATTGGTTGGTTGATAAGTTAGTGAAGTATCTATATGATTATCAGAAAAATATTCTTTGAGACAAAGTTGTTACCATAGATAAAAAGGATATTTTATCATAATAATATCAATCTAACAATAAGACAGAACAATTATACACATACGTTTACATGAAAATAGAACTCCACATGTATAAAGCAAATCCGACAGAACTTAAGGGTGAAATGGATAATACAACAAACAATAGTCGGAGACCACAACATCCCACTAACAATAATGGAAAGAACAAAAATGGTATGAACAACAAGGAGGAAACTACAGGGAAATGGAAGACTTTGGCCACACTATAATCTAAAGTAGACATGACAGGTATCTGTAGAAGACTCTACCCAAGGACACTAGAATATACATTCTTCTCCACCATGGGAAGACACAAGAAAGTGACTGCCCGCGGAAATAGGAAGAGGGCTCTCACCAGACCAGAGCAGGCTGGATGACCTTGACCTTGACCTTGACCTTGACATCCAGCTCTCAGAACTATGAAAAAGCAAGGCTTGTGGCTCAAGCCTACTCAGTCTGTGGTATTGTGGTTCAGCAGCCCCAACTCCTGAGACAGTAAGCTTAAGAAACTGAATTTAGGAGATGTCAGGACTGAGGAAGAGTCGGAGATTTAGATAATATATATATATAAGAATAAAAACAAATAGTTGAATCCAAGGCAGCCCACCATGGTCATTAGAACACCCCTTTGAAGTAAAGGAGACCTTTCTATATTTGTCACCTTAAACAATAGCAATAATAAGCATAATAACAGAATGTATAGTGGTAATTATGTGTTAGGTCTTGTACTAGCCTCCTACAATCTAATGAAATCTGTTATCTCCACAGAAGGAATCTAATGCCTTGAGAGGCTAATATTCTACTTAATGTTTCAGATCTTATTTCTGCATCTCTGAAATGTGAATGATTATCTCATAAGGCTTAAGAGGATTAAATTGATTAATATGTAAATAAATGCCCTCAGTCCATTGTTGCAGATTGTGCACACTCAGAAAATGGAACAGCTTGTTATTTTATTTATTTATTTATTTATTTATTTATTTATTTATTTATTTTTGTGGTACTGGGGATTGATCTCAGGGGCATTCTACCTCTGGTCCACCCCAGCCCTATTTTTTATATTCTTTATTTTGAAACAGGGTCTCACTAAGTTGCGGAGGGTCTCACTAAGTAGCCGAGGCTGGCCGCGAACCTACGATCCTCCTGTCTCAGCCTCCCAAGTACTGGGATTACAAGCATGCGCCACCACACCCGGCTACAACTTGTTATTTTTAAGAACATGTTACATGGTCCATTTCATCCTCGTGTAAGAAGTCACACTACCTTATTTAAGCATTAATAATGTATAATACTTGCATCTGTTTTTGAACACAGGCCCCCCTGGACCAGGCGTCCCTCCACCTGCAGGTTACCCGGGAGGCTTGCCCATGGGATACTACAGTCCTCCGCAGCCCAGCGCCTTCCCGTTGTACCAGCCAACTGGCACTGTCCGGCCTATCCAGTACCAGCCTGGCAAATATCCTGTGCCAAGTCAACTTGCTCAAATACCGTGGATGCCAGGGCCAACTCCTATGCCGAACTGCCCTCCTGGTCTGGAATACTTAGCTCAGGTACTCCGCACATAGCCAAAGTATGTTCTTAGGAAGGAGACCCACAGAGCACTGGCAAGAGGAGACAAAAGACTGGGTCGAGTGAATAAAGGAGGAGGGTCGGTTGTGACAGAGCCTCGTTTGGGGGATCAGGAGTGGTGGTACCAACTTCAGAAATGTGGAGGAGAGTTGGGCGTGGTGGCACACGCTTGTAATCCCAGTACTGGGGAGGCTGAGACAGGAGGATCCGGGTTCGCGGTCAGCCTAAGTAGCTACTTAGTGAGGCCCTCCGCAACTTAGTGAGACCCTGTTTCAAAATAAAGAATAAAAAATAGGGCTGGGGGCGTAGCCCGGAGGTAGAATGCACCTGGGTTCAATCCCCGGTACCGCAAAAAAAAAAAAATGTGGAGGAGGTGCAGTGAGTAAAGGGAGGTTTTAGTGGGGTGAATATGATCTTCATAAAGGAACCAGAATGACTTTTGGGATATCCAATATGTCCTCTTGAGGAAAATTAGAAAAATATAAATAGGAATAGGAAAAAAAATCTAACTCAGATGCTAGCTGTGTCATTTGCTTAGAAGTAGAGTTAAGCATGGCGTGGTGGCACACACTTGTAATCCCAGTACTTGGGAGGCTGAGACAAGAAGATCGCAGGTTCGAGGACAGCCTCAGCAATTTAGTGAGGCTCTCAGCAACCTACTGAGACCCTGTTTCCAAATAAGAAATTAAAAAATCAGCCTAGGGATATAGCTCAGAGGTAGAATCCCTCTGGGTTCAATTCCCAGTACCACACACACACAAAAAGACGTAAAGAGTTAACATTAAGAAATGCAAAATAAGAAAGAGAAGAGTACTATTAGGGAGCGGACGAATTACTGAGTGCCTGAGCCCTTTGCTTTTCTCACCACACATAATTTTCCTTCACCACTCCTGCCACCCCAAACATATACCATGTAAATAAAAACAGGGGACCTGCTGAGGATATTACTTCTGTCCAAGTTGCAGAGACCCCCTTCATACAATGCAATGACTCCCTAATTCCTATCTACATATGCATTCTGGAGCCTCTGGAATCTCCAGATCAACATTTGGGGTGATAGGCAAAGTTGGGATACAAATGATACTATTTAAAACCCCAGGTCAAAAACTAAAAAATAACGCTTAGTGAAAATTAGATAAAGCTAGTAGTGGAAATCTCTTTGAAATCATCTGAATTTTGTTTTACTTTTGAAAAACAAAGAAGGTATCAGGTAATGAAATGCATTGTAAATCAGGGCCTACCTAATTCATCACGTGTCCCCAGGTAATCAACCACATTTTCCTTGTTTCTTTTCTCAGTTTTATATGTTGATAGGTGCCTGTTAATCCCATGTGTTAAAACCATTGGTACAGTATTACAGTGTTGACATATGGAAGTCAGTACAGTCGGGTCAGAAAAATTTGAATTTTACATGAGCCATACATTTTATTAAATTATTGTTTGAGCACATTGTTGGCAAAATATAAAGCCAATCATACAGATAAGTGGTACAATTAACCCCTGCATTATTTAAAAAATTTGCAAAGTGTTTTTAGTGAATCAAGTTTAGAAACCTTCATTTCTAAGCCAGGCGTGGTGGTGCACACTTATTTTATTTATTTATTTATTTTTTTGTGGTACCAGGGATTGAACCCAGGGGTGTTCTACCTCTGCGCTACGCCCCCGGCCCTATTTTGTATACTTTATTTTGAAACCGGGTCTCACAAAGTTGCGGAGGGCCTCACTAAGGAGAGAGAGAGAGAGAGAGAGAGAGAGAGAGAGAGTAGAGCTGAGGCTGGCTGCGAACCCGGATTCTCCACTCTCCGCCTCCCAAAGTACTGGGATTACAAGCGTGCGCCACCACGCCCGGCTGGTGCACACCTGTAATCCCAGTACTTGGGAGGCTGAGACAGGAGGATCACAGGTTCGAAGCCAGCCTCAGCAACTTAGTGAGACCTTGTTTCCAAATAATAAATAAAATCAGGTTGGGGTTATAACTTGGAGGTAGAATGCCTCTGGGTTCCATCCCCAGTACCAAAATAAATAAATAAATAAAAAGAAACCTTCATTTCTAGCCATGCAGGGTAGCACCCGCTGTAACTCCAGTACTTGGAAGACTGAGATAGAAGAATCATAGGTTCAAGGCCAGTATGCAATAACTTAGCAAAACCCTGTTTCAGAATTATAAAAAAAAAAATCCAAAGGGCTGGGAGTGTAGCTCCAGGGAAGAATGCTCCTAGGTTCAATTCCCAGTACCACCAAAAACAACACAAAAAACTCTCGTTTCTATACTTGATGAAAAACACAGAAATTGCTTCTGGAAATCTACTATCTTATAGAGTCATGTCTCTTAAAATTATATGGCTTTGTTTATTTGCATATTAAAAAGCAGTTTCTCAGTCAGGCATGGTGGTGCATGCCTATAATCCCAGTACTTGGAGGCTGAGATAGGAGGATCATAGGTTCAAGGACAGCCTCAGCAAGTAGTGAGACTCTCATCAACCTAGCGAGATCCTATTTCAAAATAAAATAGGACTGGGGGTGTAGCTCAGAGGTAGAATGCCCCTGGGTTCAATCCCCAGTACCACACACACACACACACACACACACACACACACACACAAAATGGTAGCAAGTTTCTGAATTTCTGCTATTATTCTGACAGAGGGTAAATTAACACATTTTAAAAGTTCTATTTTTCTCTTTCACGAATAAAGTTTAGAGCAAGACAAACCTGCTCTTTAATCCTGTTTCTACTCTCTGCTAACTCCAAACCTTTCAATAACTTCCCTAACCTCTTGATAGTACTACCAATCCCACCCTACCAGGTTGTCATGAGAAGTTTTAATGAGATGCTTCTTGTAATGTTCCTAATATTTTTGGCACACAGGACCAACCCAATGGATGATGGCTGTGTGAATATTATTAGTCTAAAGACATTCTTATGAACGAGTGCAAGACAGAGAGCCAGTCGTTTTCTTTCTAGCCTTTTTGAGATCTCCTGTGTCAATTATATAGTCTTTTTTAAGACCACCAAGACTCTTTAACAATTCACAGCAGGATTATATTATTTCCAGAATATTAGCTTTGCCAGTAACTTCACCAGTTTGTCAAAAAACTACTCGTTTATTGGCATAGCATTTTGTTGGGAGAATTTCTTTCACATTAACAGGCATCAATTCTTCAAGATATTTTTCTATGCAGTGGACACTTACTTGGTAATGACTATTTTTTACTTTTTAGTTTTACATTTTAATATACTGGATTTTGTGTGTGTGGGGGGAGTACTGAGGATTGAAACCAGGGGCATTTTACCTCCCAACTACACCCCCAGTCCTATATATACTTTTTGTTTTGAAACAGGGCCTCACTAAGTTGCTGAGGCTGGCTTTGAACCTGTGATCCTCCTGTCTCAGCCTCCCAAGTACTGGGATTACAGGTGTGCATCACCAGGCCCAGCTACCCTGGATTTCTGAAAAGGAACTGTCAGCCATTTTAGTAGCCGCGTTTTGATATTTTATGTTTAGACCTCACTTGATTGTGTTCATATACAAGAAAAAGGTTAATTAAATATGGATTGTACTTCTATACCTTCCTGTAATTAGTCACACCACAAACATTCATGCCCAACTAATTTATTTTTAAACTTATTTGTTACCACACTCCTCTGTTTTTCATTAATTAATGTATTCAAATGAATATTTGGTGAAATGTAGCATTTCAGGCAGTGTTCTGGGCTCGGGGTTAGGAATGATCTAATGATCTTAATGATCTAAGATTATATAGATAAATATCAACCATGCAAGTCAGCGTGCCGACCTCTTCCAGAGGTGTGAGGGAAATGATAGAAATTGAAGACTCTG
Organism: Glis glis; assembly: GCA_004027185.1. Classification (NCBI taxonomy): domain Eukaryota; kingdom Metazoa; phylum Chordata; class Mammalia; order Rodentia; family Gliridae; genus Glis; species Glis glis. The sequence goes on from PVJS01004364.1 coordinate 6,269, forward strand.
TGAGGTTCACCTGGCTCATTTGTCCTCAGCCACTGAGAGAATTGCCTTCGTGGTGCCTGGTCCATGTTTCATGTCCCCAAACTGCGAGAACAACTCATCTGTGGGTGACACGTCAGAGGGACCAGTGAGCAGGAACGGATCGAAGATCAATCTACGTACACTACACACACCTCATTCTAGATGCTGTTACTATAGCAAGCAGATGTTTTTATGATTTGTCAGCCAGCTGTTCGTTTTTGAAAGTGGAACCCCACGAAGGTGTTTTCCTTATCTGGACAACTCTGCTAATATCCATCTCATCAGATGCATATTAAACTAATTTCAGTTGAATTTTTTTTACTGCGTTCAATTTCAAAGAGGTATTCTGGACTCCCTTGATATATATTTGAACCCCTAGCTCATTTGTGTCTTTTCCAATGCTGGTTAAACTGAATCCTGCCTTTTCTATCTTCTTTTTTTTTTTTTTGCAGTACCGGGGATTGAACCCAGGGGCGTTCTACCTCCGCGCTACACCCCGGCCCTATTTTTTGTACTTTATTTTGAAACCGGGTCTCATGAAGTTGCGGAGGGCCTCACTAAGGAGAGAGAGAGAGGGAGAGAGAGAGAGAGAGCGAGCTGAGGCTGGCCGCGAACCCGGATCCTCTGGTCTCCGCCTCCCAAAAGTACTGGGATTACAAGCGTGCACCACCCATGCCCGGCCCTTTTCTGTCTTCTAATTGCTGTGTTCTATCCCAACAGTTGGACCACATCCACGTTCTTCAGCACTTTGAGCCTCTGGAGTGTATGTATAATTTTGTTGTGTTTCAGCTGTGCTTTAATCAGGTGGGAATTTACATATCCAAATATCTATTTCCTTTATTTTGATGAGTTTTTAGTGGTTCAAAGAGAGATTATCACTATTACCCTGACTTCAAGAAAGCAATAAAGCAAATCATTTTGTATAACTTTATCTATATATCATCTACTCATAAGCTCTTAGACGTGAAAAGAATTTATATTTTGTCTGGTCATCCACACTCTCCCCAGGCCCCCTTATTCACTCTTCATTCTCCGTATTCATCCCCCATAGATGATGACTTAAAGGAGTCAAATTAGCTAGGAGCACCGTAGTCGGCTAATCAGTAGCAGAGATGGAAATAGAATTTAAACCAAGTCAGCTAATCAGTAACTGAGCTGGAAAGAGAATCGGAATCTGCTGAATTCTAGCCTGTGGCCCTTGCTTTGGAAGTAAGAAGGATCACAGTCAAAATGACACTCGTTCTCGTTTCTTCCTGATAGATCCCTCTGAACTCGCGCTGCACATTTGTCTGGCCACCACAGAGGCCACTGACCTTTCTTGATTTGTTTTCTTATTTGCAACTAGGCCTGACTCTACTCATTTCAGCATATTTCATGAGACGATTAGTTTACAATCCAACGTGCAATTTCTTTTCAATGGTTTCATGTTTAAGGTTTTCTGAATTCGGATACTCCAGGAGTATTACTTTAATCTTGGCTTTTATGTGGAAAAGCTTTCAAAATCATTTTATCCTGAACTCAGAAAATGTTTTACATTTTCAAAATGACTTAATGTTTAGCGGTCTATGATTTTTTTTGGCATTCTGATCCATTGTGTATTTCACCTGAAATTTTTTAAAAATCTGGTTTGTTTTATGCCCCCAATAAATGCTGAATAAGGACTTATTTTTTCTTTTTTCCTAAATAAGGATTTCTCTAGGCCCATTTTAACTGGTTCTCATTTAAGAGGGCTCTCTTGTCTTTTTCTTTTAGTGATGACACACATTGAAACTAATAATAAATACGACATTAAAAACAACGCAGACCAGATGGTTTATGTTGTGACTGAAGACACAGACGACTTCACCAGGAATGCTTACCGGACACTCAGGCCCTTTGTCCTCAGAGTCACCGACTTCATGGGCCGAGAGATCATGACAATGCAGAGACCTTTCCGATGCACCTGTTGCTGCTTCTGCTGCCCCTCTGCCAGGCAAGAGGTCAGAGCACAGAAGCCTGATCCATGGTTTCTTCCCGAGCCAACCCTCCCAGGTCCTGCTCTTTCCAAAGGGGAGTGAATTTCACTGGCTCTGCCAGTCGAGTGGAAGACCATGGCGAGGAGGGAGGAAGCCCAATGGTCTCGACTTTGGAGAACCCCAGAGGAATTTTTCCTGTGATTCATGCTATCCAAATGCTAGGTCGTGTGTCAAGGACACATGAAGGTTGTTTGGTCAATGGCCACAATTCTGTCAGTCATGTCTTCTGAATTAGGAATTTATGGAGACTGATAGAATCTTGTGTGTTTATCTCAGTGTACCTCCATATTCCAGATAAGGTAATGATAAACAAAAGCAGATGCTTTTAGAATTGGAAGCCACTTTTGATACCTTTAGACTACCCGTCACCGCCCACCCCTTTCTAGAGATAAAGGGGTTTAATCAAATAGATTAACTTTCTAGAGTTAATAGATCCCTTTCTAGAGATAAAGGGGTTTAATCAAATAGATTAAATGCCTAGGCAGCTGGAAAACTAGAATGTAGAAGTGCTGAGTTATAGTTTGGAGACTTTCCTGTTATCTGTGCAGTTCTGGGAAAGTTGTTTGCTACAGGGGAAAGAAAAGCGGTTTTAGAGAGAGGCCAACTAGAGTTTGAATTCCAGATATACCCCTGTACTTGTCAGCGCTTCACAGCTATAATCTAAAAGACTTGACCACGTAATTTAGAGGAAAGATTTTTTAGCTCACGGTTTTCCTTGGAGATATTGGGGTTCAGTCCATGTGAGGCCAGGGACCGTGGATCGCAGGGCATGGTGGTGGCGGGAAGCAGAGAGAGGGAGAGTACAAGGCTTTGCTCCTCACATCATGGAGTCCAGAAGCAAAAGAGTGAGCGAGGGGAGAAGGAACCATATACAGTCCCCAGGCCCCAAACCCAGGGACCCGCCTTCTCCAGCCACACCCTACTGGCCTAGACCACCACACACATAAATCCATTACAATGGATTTATCCACTGCTGGGATTACACGACTCAATTACATCAACCCTCAATTACTCAACCCTCATGACTCAATTACATCAACTCCAAACACCAATTTATGAGCTCTTCAAGGGGCTATTCTATATCTAACTCTAACAGCCCCCTACTTAAATCTGGACAGTTTATTGAACTTATTGAGCCTTAGCATTTTTATTCATACACAGGGTAGAAAAATACCTCATAGAATAATTGGGATATAAATAATATATTAATATAAATATAAATGATATATTATGTTGAGTGTCAGTATTTAACAAATGAGAATTTATTTACCATCCTCTCTGTGCCTCAGTTTACCTATAAAATGGAGATGTTAATAGTACCTATCTGACAGGATGATTATTTTGAGGATTAAGTGGTAAATAAATATAAATTCCTCAGCCTGATGCCTGCCAAATAGTATAGTGCAGAGTGAATATTATCTATTATTCTCAAACATTCCATTGTAATTATTATCTTTGTAATAAGAGCCTTATGTTCGAAGTGAATCTCTACCCTCCATCCCCAATCATTTTGGATATAGCAGGCATTTTTCTTCATATATGTGAATTGGGTTTTAAATTAAAACCTATAAATGTAGTCTTCTGAGATTACAGAAAGCCAGGATGGAGGAAAAAAGCACATCACAATTATAAAGAGTCCAGTTTATGAAATTTTTGTCTCAGAACATAATCTGGATTTTTTTTATTTTTTCTGTTATTTTTGTGTGCATTTTGTTTATGCAGTTTAATCAGCAGTGTAGATTCCTGTATCCACTACCACAAACCAATAGAAAACAGTTCTATCACCACAAAACTCCTCTTTTATTACCACACTCCCCTCCTCCCTCCTCTTCATCTCTAACTCCTGGGAACCACTAATCTGTTCTAAATCTTTATAATTTTTTTCATTTTAAGAATGTTATAAAATGCTAAACATTATATGATATATTAATGCTCTTAAATATTGCATAGTACCCAATTAATACGTACAATTTTTATGTTTTTATGTGTCAGAATAAATTTAAATATCTTGAAAACAGAATGTTATATAATAAAGCAGAATCATAGAGTATTTAGTCTTTCAGGATTAGCTTTTTCCTATCCAGTAGGATTTGTACCCTTGAGATTCACACAAGGTGCTACATACATACTTCAATACTGCGTTCCTTATTAGGGCTGAGTAGTTTATCATGGTATGAATTTTTTAAGTAATTTATTTTTATGCAATTTTTACCTTTTCTCTGTTTGGCTTAAACTTATATGAAATATTGATTCTAGGAAGCTATGAAATTTATATGTTTGTGTATAGGTGTGAATTTGTATCTATGAACAATGTCTTTTTTTTTTCTTTTGGTACTAGGGATTAGTATGGGCATTGTGCTGCTGAACTATACTCCCAACCGATTTTACTTTTTATTTTGAAACAAGGTCTCATGAAGTTGCTGAGGCTGGCCTTGAACCTGTGATCCTCCTGTTTTGCCTCTCAAGTACTGGGATTATAGGCATACATCACCATGCTCAGTTTATGAACAATGTCTTGATTTGACAGTGCATGAAATTAAGTGGTCCTTCTCCATGTCCTATATAGTCAGTCCTTTCCCATAATGCATAGGAAAGTACATATGACACCAAAGAAATATGGTCAGTAGAACTTTTACTTTGGGCTTTTACCAAATAATTTAATCTTCATAACTCTTGTGTTATGATTAAATGGGAAAAGCTTGTTCACAAAGTAATATTGTAACGACAATTAAATAAAACAGGGTACTGGGCAATATTTTAAAAATGACTGTATCAACCCCATACACAATTGCTGTCACAATACAGTAGTCCCCTTCTTCTGACATTTGTCGAGTGTCAGCTTCACTGAGTTTCAGTTACTTGCAGTTATTTGTGGTCTGCAAATATTAGTGGCAAACTCCAGAAATCAACAATTGATAAATTTTATGTTGTTGTTCTGTGTTGTGTGATAAAATCTGGGACATGAATCATTTTTTATTTTCCAGTGTATCTGCAACTGTACCTGCTACCTGCCCTGTGGCAGTGGAGGGAGACCAGAGTTACATAAATTTATTACAGTATATAGTATTGTTTTAACTTCTATTTTGTTGTTATTGTTTTTGTATGAACTATGGTGCCCAGTTCATAAATTAAACTTTATTATAGGTATGAATATATAGGTAAAATGCATTATATAGAGGGGTTGGTGCTCTCTGTACTTTCAGGCACCCCTCATGGATGGGGGGAAACTACTGTGTAGAGTTTTCAGAGTGCCTCTCTCCCTTTTGTTTTTTTGTTATGATTGTCATGTCTTTGACTTGGTTTTACCTGATTCAAAAATCCAAGCTAGTCTGTTACTGTCTGATAGATGTGTCAGAAGACATAAGACTCCTAGATCAGAAACAAAGGTCATTGTATTCCCAGCACAACAAGCAGCCTGAGAATCCGTATGTTTGTGTCCGTTTCCCTGGTCCCCGAGTCCTAGGGCTTGACTTGGAGAAGCTGTATATGCACGTGATGCTGTCTATACAGTTCAGGACCACTGAGTTTGAACAACTGGCCATCTTATAAGAAACAGTATTCAAGCCACCTCTCTTCCCAAATGGAAGCATGACCTCATCCCTCCAGGCTCCTTGCTGAAACACAACTCTAACAATGGCCCCAGTACAATAGGAGACCTTCTCTGCCAGCCCTCTGTTCCCTGGTTCTTGGACACAGAGGCGTGCATCGAAGCTGTGCATATGTGTGTTTGTGTTTATGAGTATGTTTGTTTGTGTGCTGCATCCTGACCTCTGTCGTGGCTTCATTTCTAGATGGAGGTGCAGTGTCCTCCTGGTGTCTCCATTGGCTTCGTTGCAGAGCACTGGAACCTGTGCAGGGCCGTTTACAGCATCCAAAACGAGAAGAAAGAGAATGTGATGAGAGTTCGTGGACCGTGCTCCACCTATGGCTGCGGTTCAGACTCTGTTTTTGAGGTATGCGTTGTGAAAAGAATATGTCTATTCTTTTTTCCTGACAGGCCTCAGAGTGGTTTGGTTTAGACATCTCCCCACCCCCGCCCCAGGGGAATGAGTAAAGAGATCTGAAGAATGAGTTCACTAACCAACTGAAATCATATGATTTCCAAATTATTATTAGTGGATTGTTTGATGTTTTCTGAAATGTGAACTCATTTTTTTTTAAATTTTGGTGCTTGACAAAGATAAAAAGAAACCATTCAAAACATTACTTTTGAGAGTAAATAGCCTGACCTATCCTTTATTCTATTTAATCTCTTCCATTTATTCTATTTTCAGCAGTATTTAATCAACCACTTTTTCCAAAGATTTCCAGGATTACAATATAGATTCCAAGGGCAAGTGCCAAACAAACGTATCACAAAGCATATAGAGAATTTCTTGGGTTGTGAAAATTGCTTATTTGCATGATTAAAGTCTATCTGCTTTCTTAGGAAATAGAATAACTCTGTAAAGTGGATAAAAAAAACTCATAAGTTATATGGTCACATTTTCCCAAGAAAGAAGAATCTTTTGTTTTGCCTTTATCATAGGTCTACAAAATGACTGTTTATTAACATCGTAAATCTGAAAAAGGGAATTCCTAGAAATGTTTCCTGGGCTACTTAATACTTTCTGAAATCCTTGCAATTCTCTGAGGCTCATCATCTACTAAAATCTCCCCTCACGTTCCCTCTGATGCCCAGTAAACTTTCCTTAGTTCTCATTTTATATGAGTATGTCATTAAACATTTCTTATATATTAAAAGACCATTGTAGAAAAGTGGATAAGCCAAATATTTAGGGCAGGCTGTGTGCAATTGTTCCTGCTGCCAAGTTGTGTTAGGAATTCGATTTGGGGTATTTTTCCTGTGGCAAGTGGCAGGGTTCCCTGTTGAGAAGTTGAAGGACTTTGGCATGCTGGGGTATGTTAAGACAGGGTGGGTATGGCCCACAAAAGCTTGGGTGATGTATGATGTGCAGAACCACGCCCCTTGCTTTTGCTCATAGGTTTCCCTAGTTGGGCAGTGACTTCCTCCAATTCCCCAATTCCCACCATTGCTATATAAGAAGACATTAATAATCAATTTAAGCTATACCTCCTTTGACAGAGTCTCTTAGTAACTAATTTGAAAATGAGGAAAGTACACCAGCCAGAGTTGTAAGCGATCTCAACCAGTTTCCAGTTTCAAAGTACTCATTCTTGGCCACAACTTCCTTACTTTAAGTCACATAATTACTCTATGAGTATTTTCCTGCATTGTATTTGTGCTATCATAGCATAAACTGCTGCACTGTGGAAGACTAAAGCATGTCCTTTAATACTTTCCAGTCGTCGTAAAGTCAAATTCTCCTCACTGTAGGTCCAATCCCTGGATGGTGTATCCAGCATCGGCAGTATTGTCAGGAAGTGGAACGGTTTGCTATCGACCATGGGAGATGCTGACCACTTTGAGATTCATTTCCCATTGGACCTGGATGTGAGGATGAAAGCCATGATATTTGGAGCTTGCTTCCTCATTGTAAGTCTTTTGTTCTTGAGTTATCCCGAGAGAAGCGTTCCTTCTGATGAGAAGCAATATAGTATAGCAGAAAGGGAATAAATCTTGAAACTAGGCCATTTAATTGTACCGACATAGTAGGTAGATGTATGCAATGCATTCAGCATGGATGAGCTTCAGTTTCCTCTTGTGTACAATGGCAAGAGAAATACTTCTATTTTTCAGGATTATGAAATTAGCAATCATATGACTAAAGTAGCCAGGATACTGCTTGTAAGATATTAGGAGTCCAATGGATATAATTGTCATCATTTCATATTATTTATCATTCCCCTGACCTAGCCTCTGATATTTGGTGAAATAAAATCACTCTCAAGCTAAAGTCCCTTTCCTTACTGTTGCCCTGTCAGTGTACTGCTTGGTGTTGTACCACCTTAGACACATGATGACATTTTGTTGATTGGCACTCAAGATGGAAAGCTTATTGTCTTACCAACATCTCCAAATTTGTAATTATTGCTTTTACCATAAAGGTCCTCTTCATTAAGATTTCACTTGGTTGATTTCTTTTAACTGGAAGGAGAGAGTCCTCTAGTAAATTATAAAGGATAATATTGTAGACATCTTATGTAATTATCTATGATCTATCTATTTACATATGATTCTTTTTCTAATTTCAGGACTTCATGTATTTTGAAAGTTCTCCAGTGCAAAATCATCAAACAAGATAGAGGGACACAGCAAATTGTCAATTATGGTTGACAAAAGTAATTAGAAAGAGTTGCATTGGGTTTACAGTAAATCCTTCATGACTGCAAGTATACTTCTTTGCTTGGCAGATTTATTATTATTATTATTATCATTATTATTGGGGGTTAGCTTTGACAGCTAGTCTGGGAGTATGAGTTCAAGGCCACAGTGGAAGCATGTGTTTCAAGTGAGTATTTGTCCACTTGGTAGACTGGAAGTTCATTCTGAAAAGCTATGACCCACTAACCAAGTAAACACACACAAAATAAGCTTTAAAATACTATGAATATGAGCTAAGGGAACATGAATCCCAGAGTTCTCACATCAGTAGGTGGAGAAATGATGGGTGTAGTTGGGTCAGAGTCATGTGTAACCCTTTCCCATCTCTCCTCTCCATCAGCATGTCATTTTATAGAAGATAAACTGCTTTCAGATGAAAAGAATAATATACTTTCCATGTCTGTTTCCTTATTACCTGCCACAGACCAGCAGGAGCTGTGTGTATCTGAAGGCAGGACCAGACAGTCAGAAAAGAGCAGACCAGGGCCAAAGCCAGTCAAGATCTTAGCATCTTTAGGGCATGAGTTCCCTCATGGAAACCTTGCATTTAATACATTTATATATAACATAGTTATACATTTAATGTATAATATCTCTTGGTCACAGATGCCTTACTATGAAATATATTAGGCTTAATCTCAAATATTGCCTGTTGAATTTTTTTTATCTCACTTGATGTGATACAAAAGAGATCATTGTTTTTGCTTTTTTCTTTCAAGATCCCTGGTGATCACCAGACAGTTCTAATGCCTACAAATGGAGCTGTTTTTCAATTTCAAAATGTGACCTTTTTTTGTGTGTGTAGCAGTTTATAGAAGCAAAAGCTACAAATTATACACTACTTAATACTGCTTTTCTGTTTTTTATTTACATCTCGGATAAATCTTTATGCAAAGAAAAAAATAAGCATAGAACACAGCAAATATGCTACTTCTGTGTGAGCTACCGCTTATCAATAAAGATAACGTGGGGCCAACAGAGTTAAAGTATGAGTAGCACTTGTTTGTGTTAACTAATTAAAAGCATAGGGTGTATGTGAATACACTCTGATTAACTCGACTCTATCATACGTTAGCTTCCTACCTAGACCTGGACTGTATGCTTTCAACACACAGTACACAGAATGCAATGTGTTCTTCTGCGGCTTATTAAATAAAGCAAGCCTGAATGTTCTTAGATGGGGCTGTTCTGAGATGAGAGCCCTAGCCCACAGTTCTTTTTGAAATGAAAGAAAGGTGCCTCATTTTTAAATCATGTTAATCTTTTAATGTTAAAAGTTGCTTATTTAGTTATTTATAATATTCATTTTTACATGCTGCTACTAGCTTTTTTTAAAAAAATGTAAAAGCTGCTGCTTTCTAAAATAATAGTTGCCTTATATTTGAAAATGAAATTAAATTATAATCCTAAGCAGACAAATATATTTCCTGTATTAATACCTGATGTTTTATATAGAAAATTAGACAGATAGTATTCAAAAGTTTATGTATATGAACTTTTTATTTTTACTGGCTTACATCTCTATATTCCAAGACCAGCATAATACTAACAGTATACATTGTTGTGGTATTAACATGGCCATTATAGTCACAGTGTCTCTTTCTTCAAAAATAGTGCCATGCATCATATTTTATAATATAATTCATATTTCTTTTTTTTTTGGTACTGGGGATTGAACTCAGGGGCATTCTACCTCCGAGCTACACCCCCAGCCCTATTTTTTTAAATTTTGAAACAGGGTCTTGCTAGGTTGGTGAGAGCCTCACTACTTGCTGAGGCAGTCCTCGAACCTGCAATACTCCTGTCTCAGCCTCCCAAGTACTGGGATTACAAGCGTGCGCCACAATGCCTGGCTACATTATAATTTCTTAGTGGTATTTCATTGTGTCAAATTGATCAGGTTGACTAAAAGCCAAATAGAAGCTGTTCTCTAAAATGTGTGTTTTCATATTTCCTCATGTTGTTTTTGGCTTTTAAATAAATATAATATGGTTATTAGTAAAATACTATTTTATTTTTTGAGTTGTGATTGACTCCTTGAATACTGTTGGCCAAAAGGATTTTTGATGTAATTTCTTATTAGTTATTAAGCTCATTCAAGGTCATTGCCTTCTTATATAAATTTAATACCAATAAAGTCATCTCTGTACTGTTGCATAGTAGTAACTAGTATTCTCTTATAACCAAGTTGTTCATAAATGCTAATCCAGTTACTTAAGATGCATTTAAATCTCAAGTATAATTTCAATGTTATTATATTATGCCAGAAAACTGCTAGAATTTGTAACTGTGTCAGCAAAGGATGCATTTTTGCTTAATAACGAGATTTTCCAGAAGTTATACAAAAGAAGTCGGTTACCAGAATAACTTACTAGCGGAATTTTCCAGCCAATTCAATATTAAGAACAAGTATAGAATAAACAGAGTTATCCCAGAGTATGGCATCTCGTCCTCATTGGACAGCTGGCTCTTTTTTTCAGCCTTTTCCCCACCAAAGTTCAAGGTTTCATTTATATTGAAAGATGCAAGCTTGGAAAACCCATAGGTCTGGATTTAATAAACTATTATCAAATTCAGCTGTTTGATGACTGATAGCTAATGCCCCAAATGGTTCTTTCCATAACTTCACAATGCATTTTCCATTTGTCTTGAGTCCTCTTAAGTTGTACATCGCCCCCAAAGAGAAAAGCAGATGGGAACTCTGAGGTGTAGTCAAAATGAAGCACCAGAATATTCTACCTGATAACACCTGGCATGGCTAATAATAGCGCAGGGGAGGCATTCGCTCAGGATTTGCTAAAACGAATAAAAATACAGCGAGTGGATGTATTTCTGAAATATTTATTATAGTAGCCAAAGTTTTTACCATTCCTTCCACTGTTTTATCTCACGAATACTTACTGTATCGATTATCTACTAAGTTCAAGCACTGGGCTCTTTTTTGAAAAGCAAAGGGAAATACAAAGGTGTGCAGTACATAATTATTGCCGTCAAGGGCTCACAGGCTAGTGAACAAGATAGATATTTAAGGCACACAGTCAGCCACGGTGGTTCACGACTATAATCCTAGTAATTGGGAGACTGAGACACGAGGATCGCAGGTTCGCAGCCAGCCTCAGCAACTTTGTTAGGCCTTCAGCAACTTAATGAGACTCTTGTTTCAAAATAAAAAATGAAAAAGGCTAGGGGTGTAGCTCAGAGGTAGAATGCCCCTGGGTTCAGCCCCAAGACCACAAACAAGCAAATAAACCAAACAAAACACACATTTTTTTTTTTTTTTTTGGTACTGGGGATTGAACCCAGGGGCATTCTACCTCTGGGCTACATCCCCAGCCCCATTTTATTTTCTATTTGGAAACAGGGTCTCACTAGGTTGCTGAGAACCTTGCTAAGTTGCCAAGGCTGGCTTCAAACCTGTGATCCTCCTGTCTCAGCCTCCCAAGTACTGGGATTATAAGCGTGTGCCACCACGCCCAGCCAAAGCACACATCTTTGAGGACTACGATTGACATGTGACCTATGGGGTGTTGGAACAGTCAGTCACAAGAGGCCTAGTACTATTTCAGGGGTGTACACTGTATTTCTGTCCCACTTAGTCAAACAGTGAAGGCAGGCTGGTTAGGTCACATGCCAGGGAAATGAGAAAGATTAATTTTAGAGCCATGTCTGCAAGCTCAGTGCTTAGTGAATGCAATTGAAAAGGTCAATTTAAGGCCGGGCGTGGTGGCGCACGCTTGTAATCCCAGTACTTTGGGAGGCGGAGACCAGAGGATCCAGGTTCGCGGCCAGCCTCAGCTCTCTCCCTGTCTCTCTCTCTCTCTCTCTCTCTCTCTCTTTCTCTCTCCTTAGTGAGGCCCTCCGCAACTTCGTGAGATCCAGTTTCAAAATAAAGTATAAAAAATAGGGCCAGGGGTGTAGCGTGGAGGTAGAATGCCCCTAGGTTCAATCCTCGGTACCGCCAAAAAAAAAAAAAAAGGAAAGGTTAATTTAGCAAATTTCATCAAGCAAAACAGGGACTGATTGTTTATTATAGTCAACCACAAGCCCAGGACAGTGTCTGGTACATTTAACGTGCTCCATGAATGTTTAGTTAATGAATGAATGAATGTCCTAATATGTGTATGATACTGTGCTAGGGGTTCAAGGAGACAGAAATGAATATTGGCTCTGTATCCCTCAACAAGGATAAAACAAGTAACTAATATATATATATATATATATATATATATATATATATATATATTAGTTATATATATATATATATATATATTAGTTATATATATATATATTAGTTAAGTATAATATATATATACTTAAATATATATATATAAAGACTGTGATTTCAGGCATGCACCACTATGCCTGGCTCCGCTACCACTTTCTAGTGCCTCCCCAGAGCCCCTGTCTCGATGTGTGCTCTCTCCAGAGAGGTTTACTCCTGCACCTGATGGTACCCACTGATGCTCCCAACTAAAGCCCACTTTTCACGTTATTCCCTCGGTTTCCCAAGTCACGTATGGGTTTTAAATATGAGCCCCTTGATGTAGCTCAGTGGTAGAGTGCTTGCTTAGCATGCACAAGGCCCTGGGTTCGATCCCCAGCACCACACATGCACACACACACACACACACACACACACACACACACACGAAAAAAAAAATATGAGCCCCTAAACAATACGGACACGTCTTGGTTTATGAATTCACAGAAACAATTTTTTTCCTACATGCAACATAGTTAAAAGAAAAAATCAAGCCAGGCATGGTGACGCACGCTTGTAATCCCACTACTTGGGAGGCTGAGACCGGAGGATCCAGCCTCAGCTACTTAGTGAGGCCTCCACAACTTAGTGAGACCCTGTTTCAAAATAAAGAATAAAAAATAGGGCTGGTAATGTAACTCAGAGGTAGAATGCCCCTGGGTTCAATCCCCAGTACCACACACACACACACACACACACACACACACACACACACACACAAATCAAGCTTTCTCTTCATCTCCATTTGCCAGGAAGTGAATTTTGTCTAGTTTACCCTTTGCATTAGAGTGGCCCCTTTAAAGGTTCTCGTTTTATTGGGGGTGTCTGTTCCAACATTTTACCTTGTTTAAGGGCCTTACCTCCTGTCTGACTGTGATCTGGGAAATCAAGTCTCCTGGCTATTGCAGAGTGCTGCCTCCCTACCTCTGGGAATCCAAAGCAAGTGTCAGGCTCTGCTAGACTAGTCAGGTATTTCCAATTGTTTCTTATTTGTAATCCCACTAAATTCTCTTACTCATCTAGGACCCACAGTTTGCATGTAAATATCGTTCCTATATTCTTCAGCTAAACTTTCCAGGCCTTCTACAGCAAGAGAGTTGGAAGATACTCCAGTCTACAACACTGCTAGTCATGCAAGTGACCTATTTTTTTTTTAAAAAGAACACCCAAATTTTAGTATGAAATATTTAGGATAAATTCTTTAACAAAAACAAAACAGCATAATTTTGGCCTTGCCAATTATTACTATATGTTAGACCTAAATCTTTTTTGACTATTTGCGATGACGCAGTTGGCTATCTTCACATTATTGAATTCCAGATTATCTTAAAAGGTTCAGTATTTTAATAGCATTGTTAGGTAACATGCGTTCACTTCAAATGTCAGCTCTTCTACAACTACGGCTAGGATAAGTTTATTTTAGGACATTATACAAACAGTCTGTGTGTGGGCAGGGTACTGGGGATTGAACCTAGGGGCATTCTGTCTCTGAGTTACACCCCCAGCCCTATTTTATTTATTTATTTATTTATTTATTTATTTATTTATTTATTTATTTAAACAGGCTCTCACTAAGTTGCTGAGGGTCTCACTAAATTGCTGAGACTGGCCCTCAAACCTGCGATCCTCCTATCTCAGCCTCCCAAGTGCTGGATTACAGGCATGTGCCACAGCATCTGGCTCACAAACAGACTTTTCATTGAATAGTTTTAAAAACATAGCTCAAATTGTCTTAGCTAATAGTCATTAAAAGTAATTTGAGTTTTAATATTTTATTATAACCAATAAAAACAAAGGGAGATATTTCACAGTTTCTTAAGTTCTTGATTTTTTTCAGGAATAGGCAAATGGAGGAAATGCCAGGGAGAAGCAATTAAAATAATGACCTAATATTTATCTAGTTTTGCAGCCACCCCACCACCTGTCAGAAAGCTGAATAAAATAATGTACACTAGGGGGCAGCACCAGCTTACAGATTTCTTTAGTAAACTTTTTGTTATTCAGCCAAGGATTTCTCAGTACCCATCTGTAAGTTTTAATGAATAAAACCAAAGGATTTTAGAGTTAAAAGGAACATTACGGACTTCTTGCTCTACATTCTAATCGACAAATGAAGAAATTGAGAGGGATCCAGATTGCATACCCCAAGTTACACTGGGAATTAATAGTAGAACCAGCAGAAGGAGCAAAAATCATCTTTTTCACCCATTTCCTTGCCACCACACCAAGAATTTAGAAGATATTTAAAACACTCTAATGCAACATTTTTCATAATACTGGTATTTAAGCAATAAAAAACCCCATTTCAAATTATTCTTTTTTTTCGGTACTGGGGATTGAACCCAGGGACAATTTGACCTCCGAGCTACACCCCCAGCCCTATTTTTTAGTCTTTATTTTGAAACAGGGTCTCACTAAGTTGTGGAGGGCCTCACTAAGTAGCTGAGGCTGGCCGTGAAGCCAGATCCTCTGGTCTCAGCCTCCCAAGTACTGGGATTACAAGCGTGTGCCACCACGCCCGGCTAAATTATTCTAATTTTCAAGACTGCTTTAAAGCCCACGCTCACAGAGCTTACCTTGATTGATGAACCGGCGTCATGTGGAGAAGTGCTGTTAGCATTACAGGGTTCATGCTACAAATTGATGTGCAAAGTAAATGCCAATGACAATAACGCTGTTGCCCTTCTACCACATGGGAAATTAACTTTTTTTTTTTTCAGTACCGGGGATTGATCCCAGGGGCATTCTACCTCTGAGCTACACCCCCAGCCCTATTTTTTATTCTTTATTTTGAAACAGGGTCTCACTAAGTTGTGGAGGGCTTCACTAAGTAGCCGAGGCTGACCAAGAACCCAGATCCTCCAGTCTCAGCCTCCCAAGTACTGTGATTACAAGCTTGCAGCACCACGTAGGGCTGGGAAATTTACTTTATCACTGGGTGAAGATGATTATGAAGAAACTGGATTTCAAGATCATCTGTCTCAATATTCTGGCAGAAATATCATAAAATGTATTTTTTCATGATTGGATAGATTTTTTCTTTAGTGTGCATTTTGAGGAATGTGAAAGAACATCTTGCTTCTTCAAAGGAAAGAAGCCCTTGAATTTGTTTTTCTTTTGGCTTGGCATCCTGTGGCCATGACTTTCATGAACCAGTGTTTCAACACCGTGGGTGACATCATGGCTCCAGGGCTCTGCAGTTAGACTCCATTAGGGGAGAGAGAGTGACTGTATTGGTCAGGGTTCACGAGACTAACAGAATTCACAGAATGAGTATATGGAAAAAGGGATTTATCAGATCAGCTTACAATGTAGTCCCGAGTTCCGACTGCACGTGGAGAGTCAGAGGAACCAGTAGCTGGTCGAGCAGTCTAAGAGCTCTTCGGAGAAACGATGGTGAAGTTTCAGTTCGAAGGGCTGGAGGCCGACGATCTCAGACGAGAGCAGAAGATCAAGAAGCTCTTCAGAGAAATGGCGAAGTTGGAGGCCGACGATCTCAGACAAGAGCAGACGCGTTTTCTTCAGAAAGAGTCGCGCATGCTCTACGCAGCTTTCTCCTTCTTTTATCTAAGTCCTGCACCTATCAGAACCCTGCTGCCTACATTCAGGGCAGGACTTTCTGTTTAATCTGCTGTTACACACCCAAAGTCACATGATCTTGAGTGTGTCATGATCAGGTCAAGTTGACAAACTAGATTGACTATCACAGTGACCATCGTTTTTGAAAAGACGGCAAACATTTTTACAACTTTGTGATGACTTTTAATAGTCAGGACTATTGGTTCCAGAAAACTAGTGGGGCAAATGATGACTGTCCATCATGAAAAGACAAAATTATTAAAAACATAATTTTAGATTTCTTTTGTGTGATAGGCAAGTCCATTTCTTCAAAGCAGCAAAGTCTATGAATGTCTTTCACAGAAAAAAAATCTAAATAGATAATATTTTGTCTCACGCCCCCTGCCATGTTGTCTGTCTGTTCAAAAAGGAATAGCAGACAAGCAAAAACAGAATCAAGCCAGTACCTTAGGAGAAATGTGACTAATGACCATCAGATATAATTCTGCCCAGATGTGACCTAGCCTGCCTGTTGGCCTGACAGAAGACAGAGAACAGACAAGATGGATAGGGCGTGGAAACATTTTATTGAGAAGTCTGGCAAATCCGATGACCATCAGCTAGTCA
This sequence comes from Glis glis, assembly GCA_004027185.1. NCBI lineage: Eukaryota > Metazoa > Chordata > Mammalia > Rodentia > Gliridae > Glis > Glis glis. The sequence continues at coordinate 23,034 of PVJS01004364.1, forward strand.
AGGAGAGATGACACTGTTTTCTTCACTGACAGCTCTGTAACTTTCAGAGGGAAAATATATTTTTATTGTTGGTGTTTTATGAGAATACTTTGCGAATAAAATCAGTCGAGAGATAGACACAGGAGGGAAACAAAAGTCATTTTAACCTTGATTAGGCTGTTTTGAGGACATGCCATATTCTCTGGCAACAATAGGTTTATAGGCAGATGTGGAAAATCAGAGAGGCCGCTGGGAGAGGCATGTCCCTACAAAGTTTACCCCAGGGAGGTGCTGGAAATATTTGCTCCCTGCAGACAGGCGGGGGCCACAAAGAGAAGCACAATAAAGGGATTGAATTAGTGATGCTCAGTGTCTTCCTTCCAACTTACAACTCACTCACTGAATAAGTCATCCCTCCTCCTTCAGGAAGTCAATGAGGGGACGGAGAGTGGCCAGGGATGTCTTCCAAGGCAACATTCTTTGCACAGAAATGTCACCGGTGGGGCGTGACCATGGTGGGCGTTGGTTCTTGTCAGCTCAAGGCTGTGCCCCGTTCTTCCCTAACACTTAAGCTTCTGACATCATTGTCTACACTGAATCCCAGAATAAACACATTTCCTTCCAGCTAGTTGTGGAGACATGGCCCATTAGAAGAAAGTGTGGCAGCTTGTTTAGCAGATAATTGGCATGCATCTTTTGTCGGCTGTCTCTAATTCACTCTCTTCTTTCCTGTGGACTCCCATGGCAAGGTCAGGGCTGGCACTAAAGAACCTTTCTTGGACCATGAGCTGATCTCCAAATGGAAACCAGGAGCTGTAGAAGGGGACAGAGGCCACGTGGGTTGCTGAGAATTTCTTAGATAAAGTGGCGCTACCACATAGCTGTCGTAAGATTCCTAGACTGTCCAATGGCCAACTTTTATGTAAGAAATAAAAGGTGTGTCTTCTTTGGGTCTCTGTGTCCTGCATCTAAGCCCAATAAGAAAAGATTGTTTTCCTAATGCATATGCTTTTTAAGTATATAAACCATGATTCAAATGTTTTAAAAATACGTCCAAGAGTGGATACATTCATTTAAATATCATGACCTAATTGATTTTAAGTTTTCCGTCTGGGGCATATTTTTGTTAAGAGTCCACGCATACCTAGTTATTTTCAGGAGCCTTCTTAAAATTTGGCAAGTTGCTAAACTTGACTATAGGTAGGAAGGAGTATTCTTCACACTGGAAATTCCCAGCCCCCCATTTCTCCCTCAAGTGAACCAACTTCTACCACTCATTTTTCTCCAAAATGGAAGAGAATCTCCAAAGCACTGTGAGGAGACCCTACCACGATTAAACAGTCGATGCCAAGCCATTCTTCACTTGAGTGACTCAAAGGAGCACTCCAGAGACTGCACTACTTAAAATTTATCTTTTGCCAACAGAATCTTTAGTCTACCTGATTTTCCCACTACTGTATACCGTCCCTAGTTCAGAACACAGTGTCAAATCGCAAACTTGAATTCCTATAGAGCCCAGGTAAGCCATACGATGAGTCAGTTAGGACTGCCAGAGACTACTGCACACCAGAGGACACATGTGGCATCTAAAAGGGAAAAGCTGGTATTTAGCACCAGCAGATTTCCTATTGGAGCTTGTGGGACTTACAGAGACAAATTGCCAGTCAGGGTAGGCTAGGTTATGCTGCAGAAACAACCCGAAGACTTAGTGGCCTATTAGAACAAAGATGTATTCCTTCCTTACAATAAATTTCTGATACAGATCTGTTCAGCACACTCAAGGACACACCCCATGTTTCCACACGGGCTAACGCATAGGAAAGGAGATGGCATAGTTCATAGACCGATTCTTAGACTTTCTGCCCAGGAGTAATATGTCTCACTTGTAGATACAATCTATTGGCCAAAGTATATCCTATAGATGCAACTCACTTCAAATAAGCAGAAAAATACAACGTTACCATGTTCCTAGTAGGAGAGAGAAAAGTTTGTAATTAACACTAATGATAACTTCATGTATGTTCAGATTATTTTTGGGTGATTAGCTATATTTTTAAAACAAGTCTGCAGGATAATGCTTCCTGCCTTCTTGTTTGTTATTTTATGTTTACCAACTCACATCAAGGATTAATTTGGCAGTTGAGTAGAAGCAGTGACACATCTGGGAAGTGGTTGTAACATATAGAAGTTGGAAGACACATAGGAGATTAGTCTTTTCTCTGTTTAGTGGAAAAGCCACAGGCATTTTTACCTAACTTAACATCTGAAGAACTGACCAGCTAAGTGTTTTGAGAGTATGGAGCAACTGGAAATCCCATAAATTGCTTCAACCTCTTTGGAAACCATTAGTATCTACTAATACTAAATATATCCTTATGCTACGACCCAGAAATCCCACTCAGGTATACCCAAAAGGAGCATTTATATTAACCAAAGGTGTGCCTTACTGTTTATAGCAATTGAGCTCATGATAGGCCCCCAAATGCAATTAAACAAGCCAGACACAACAACATACATACCAGGGGACTCCATTTATATGAAGTTCAAGATCAGGAAAAGCTAGTCCATGGTGAAGTCAGAGTAGGGATCACTTCTTTGGGAGCTATTGACTGGGATGAGATGACAGGGAAAGTTCATTCTAAGATAATAGAAATCCGTAGACATCTATTTGTGGACATGAGAGTGCATAAAATATTGAAAAATAATTGACTTAAGATTTGTTCACAAACTGTAAGTTACATCTCAATTAGCCATGTTTAAAGTAATTTGCCTGCCCATTTTAATATTTACTGAAGGTGAATCCAGAGTTCAAGTGGATTAGCTGGGCGTGGTGGCGCACACTTGTAATCTCAGTACTTTGGAGGCTGAGACAGGAGGATCGCAGGTTCACAGCTAGCCTCAGCTACTTAGTGAGGCCCTCCCACCTAGTGTGACCCTGTTTCAAGATAAAGAATTAGAAATAGGGCTGGGGATGTAGCTTGGAGGTAGAATGCCCCTAGGTTCAATCTCCAGTACCACAAAAAAAAAAAAGAGTTCAAGTGGATTAATTATCCAAGTTTCCATAATTTGATTAACATTTGGAAAGTATATAGTAAGTCAAACTGCAGTATGCTTGGCATAGGAAATAATAGATCAAGGTTTTAACAGTGGATACTTCTGGAAAGCAGAATTGGGGAAGTCCATCTTTATTTTTGATGCTTCTGCTTTGCTTGAATATTTAAGAATAGATGTTAATTTCATACTTTAAAAAATTGAGGATTAACTTTTTAAAGTTTCCTCTGGCTGGAAATGCCATAGGAGGAGGCCAGTTTTCAGCTAGAATTCAGGGCTACCTACCCCTGAAGGAACATTAAAATTTACTGAAAGCTTTGTCTGAATATCAGTACAATATGTCCTGCCCTTAGAGATTGATTTAATTGTTCATGGGCAGGATATGGGCATGTGTATTATTTAATAACCATGTAAATGTTATGTATGGGGCAGGTTGAAAACAACTGGACATAAGCCGCCAGCCCCTTGCTATTGTGCCCAAAGTCACAGAGAATTCTGTGAAAAGCCCCCCACCCTGGAAATCCCACAGCAGCTGCAGCAGCAGCCGGAGTTTCGCAGGTGAATCTAATGTGTAGCCAAGTTTAAGGGTATCTGTCAGTGCCTGAAAGTTCCCAGGAAACTCTTTGCCTGCTGGGCGTGGTGGTGCACGCCTGAGATCCCAGTACTTGGGAGGCTGAGACAGGAGGATCACAGGTTCCGAGCCAGCCTCAGCAACTTAATGAAACTGTCAGCAACTTAGTGAGACCCTGTTTCCAAATACAAAATAAAATAGGGCTGGGGGTATATCTCAGAGGTAGAAGGCCCCTGGGTTCCACCTCTAGTACCCCCCCACACATAAACAACAACAACAAACTTTCCCCCAATTTCCCTGTAAGCCAATAACACAAACGTTCTTACCTTTATCTGTCTTGGCCAAGTTGCTATGTGAAATGCAAAATGATTAGTTAAACATCAATTTCAGACCTCAGATTTTTAGTAAAAGCATGTCTCATAAAATAGTTGAGATCTAGTTGTACTCAAAATAAAATAGTCATTGTTTATCCGAATATCCCTGAAGGAAATCAAATTCAATTGGGAGGGCTTCCTGTATTTTCCTAGGATTTTGTAGTTGTGAAATTCGGCAACCCTACAGAAAATACAATGCTGTTGTAAAATAATCACTGAAGAGCCATGTTGGTTTTCTCTGTAAAGAAGCATTAAGGATATCGAATACTTGAAGAGGAAGCCAAGACGAATCATCTTGCTGATGCCCAGTAAGACCTCCTAAAAGTCTTCTTTATTTGTCTCCCTTTCCCAGTGGTCTTAAACTTTATAGCAATTGCTCAGCTTCTTTGCTGAATTCCTTCACCCAACGCAATAAATAAGTAAATTCCAAACTCTGCTCCTATTGCTTCCATGACCACCCTCATTCATACCTCCCTCCTTTTGACCAGTTAAACCTACTGCAGTTTTTGCAAATCTTTTTTTTTTTTTTCTGAAACACGGTTTTAAATCGAGACGATGCACAGATGGAGATGAGCCGGCCAGTGTGTGTGTGTGTGTGTGTGTGTGTGTGTGTGTGTGTGTGTGTACTAGTAAGGATCTTTTTCCCCATGCACCATACTGCTATTATTCACGGGGAAATGCAACCTGGGTATAGTGATCACTGCTAAGCAAGGAATTCAGGTAAATTTATCTCTTGTCTGCTGCTTCCAGTGTCAATTATTTTATTTTTATTTTTTGCGGTACCGGGGATTGAATGCAGGGGCGTTCTACCTCCGCGCTACACCCCTGGCCCTATTTTTTATACTTTATTTTGAAACCGGGTCTCACGAAGTTACGGAGGGCCTCGCTAAGGAGAGAGAGAGAGAGAGAGAGAGAGAGTGAGTGAAAGAGCTGAGGCTGGCCACAAACCCGGATCCTCCGGTTTCCACCTCCCAAAGTACTGGGATTACAAGCGTGCACCACCACGCCCGGCTTCCAGTGTCAATTATAAACCACCCTGCCTCCTTCTGTCAATGGCTTATTGAAGAGAAAGAAGGATTCTTATCATCACCAACTTGTCAACTCCATTTTCTGGAGTTTCTCATTAACCACACAAATTGCCATTCTTGATAACCTATCTATGGTAAGAGACTAACAAATGCTAAAAATGCAGCAGTGTCTAATATTCAAATGGGGTGGGAAGCACGTATCAGGTAAGTGCTGGAGGTTTTCTAGCGTCACTAAAAGGTTTTAGGAAGAGTGTGTTAGACTTGGTGGGGCCTGGACGCTGGCTGGAACCCAGCCATCGCCCTTGCTCAGTGAATTTAGGCTAGACACAAAGCTCTGTGCTCTTTGTGCTCACGCTGCATCTGCGAAATTAAAGCCAGCATGCCGGAATTGCTTTGAAAGCAGGGTCATTTGGAGAATTGTATGGGCTAATATATGCCTTAACCGTTTTACCAGGTAAAAGAAAAGAAGGAAGTATAGAAACCAGCCTTGCTTTGCATCCCATGAGGTAACTTAGCCAGTCTCTCATATAGTCTCTTATGAGCTATCAATGTAAACTTACCCAGAAATACCCTCAGGGGAAAAAAGAAATGTCTGTTTAGCAGGCCAACTGTAAGTACTGATTTCTTTCTTTCTTTCTTTCTTTCTTTCTTTTTAAGGAAAAAGAAAGGATGCAAAGTGCCAAGCCACAAGATGAGCCTCCTCAGAGGCTCCTGGCATCCTAACTGAGGATCGTGGATTTGTTAAATGACCGTGTTCCTTCCCCTTGGTTAGATGGAAGCATTAAGTCATCTGAAAGGAAAGCTGAGTCACAGACAAACTTACGGGAAGGTCCCAAAGTCTGAGTGGTAAAGTCAGTGAAATAGGAAAGAATGTGCACGGCTACGGCGTTCCCATATGTCTAGGTTAGCAGACGTAGAGTTCCCCTCTTGAACCAACACCCACTTCTGTCCCCAGAGTTCAAGGACAAGGCATTGCTTGGGGCTTATCTAAGTTTGAATATGTGATCATTGAACTAGCTCTAAATTCAAGTACACTTTGACAGTTCCATGAAGAGTGAAACGTGCACACACACACACGCACACACACGCACACACACACACACACACACACACACACACTAAAAGAGCACATTTAACCCTCCAAAAGAAAAGAAAAGAAATATCTATGTATAATTGATGTTTGATATTTAGACATCCTACATTGTTTACAGATGTAGCCATCCTCATACCATATCCATTTTTAACAAGATATGTGTATGTGTATATCTTTATTTATATCTCTTTCTATATATGTAATATATGTATATATATGGTACTTAGAATTGAACCCAGGGTGTTTCAAGATATGTATGTGTGCATATGTGTACTCTACACACACAGAGTAATAATATATATATTAATATATATATAATATATAATAATAAGTAATATAATAAGTAATATCTCTATATCTATCTATCTATATACATATCTATCTATCTATCTATCTATCTATCTATCTATCTATCTATATGAAACTGGGGATTAAGCCCAGGGATTATACCTCCAAGCTACACACAGTCTTTTTTATTTTGAAACAGGGACTCACTAAGTTGCTGAGGGTCTTCCTAAGTTGCTGGGGCTGGCCTTGAACCTGTGATCCTCCTGTCTTAGCCTCCCACGTACTAGGATTACAGGTGTGCTCCACCACACCCAGCACCAAGATATTTATTCATGGTAAGGACTTAGTTGTGGTGAGACTGTTGAGAGGAGTTTCCTAAGGTCTCTTTTGCTTATGTGGTTTTGGAAATCATCTTCTAGAAATGTCTCCCCACTCTCCAAACTACAAAACTCAGTTTGCACCAGGAGCTCATGACTCAGTCAAATCTCTCATCACATTCAACTATTTATCTCAAACCCGCCTTCAGGGATTTATCAAATTAAGTTAATTCCCTCTAAAAACCTCCAGTGGCTTTCCATCTACCCTCAGGCCAGAAAGTAAGCATCATTTCCCCAAAAGGCCCCAGATTTGTCTTCCCATAGCATAAGGTCACTTACTTCTTTTCTTTTCTTTTTCTTTTTTTTTTTTTTTTTTGCGGTACCGGGGATTGAACCCAGGGGCGTTCTACCTCCGAGCTATACCCCCAGCCCTATTTTTATC
>PVJS01004364.1:30276-69619 GCA_004027185.1 Glis glis
TCCTCCAGTCTCAGTCTCCCAAGTACTGGGATTACAAGCGTGCGCCACCACGCCCGGCCCACTTCTTTTTTTTTTTTTTTTGTGGTACCAGAGATTGAACCCAGGGGCATTCTACCTCCGAGCTACACCCCCGGCCCTATTTCTTATACTTTATTTTGAAACCGGGTCTCATGAAGTTGCGGAGGGCCTCACTAAGTAGCTGAGGCTAGCCGCGATCCCCGATCCTCCGGTCTCAGCCTCCCAAGTACTGGGACTTCTTTTCTTCAAATCACCTCCTCAGAAAGGCTCACCATGACCCCTCTAACTAAAGTATTTCCATCCACACATAAGAGAGGACAGGCAGTACTTGTCTTTCTGAGTCTGGCTTATTTCACTTAACATAATGCCCTCCAATTCCATCCGTTTTTCTGCAAATGATAGGATTTTTATGGCTGTATAATATTCTGGTGTGTGTGTGTGTGTGTGTGTGTGTGTGTGTGTGTATACCACACTTTCTCCATTCCTCCATTGATAGGCATCTAGGTTGATTCCCTATCTTAGCTGTTGTGAATTGTGTAGCAATAAACATGGGGATGCAGGTATTTTTTTTTTGATATGCTGATATCATTTCCTTTAGACATATACCCGGAAGTGGAATATGGAGGTGCTAAAATAAGTTGATCTGAATGTGGAACAGAGATCACAGGAGGCTTGGTAGGGTAGGGGGGAACAGGACTAGAGGGAGGTTGCATAACTGGTACCAAAATACAGGTAGAATGAATACGTTCTAGCATTCTGCGGCACCATTTGGAGACTATCATTTACAATAACCTAGTATATATTTTTTGAATAACCAGAAAGAGAGGACCCTTCATGTTACACAAAGTAATGATAAAGAAGTAGAAACATTAATTACCCTGATTTTATCAGTACATATTGTACACATGTATTAAAATTTTTACACTATGCCTCATAAATATACATTATTATTATGTATCAATCAAATTTTAGACATGTTTAAGGAGATGGAAATATTAACTGCCCTGATTTGATCACTATATGTTACATACATGAATCAGACTATCACACTGTGCCTCATAAATTTGTACAATTAAAACAATAATTAAGAAAACATGTTTCCAGTCTCCCAAGTCATTCTTTCCTTCTTTTCAGCACACAGCACCATCAACACTATTTTACAACAAGTTCTGAAAACATATTTATTGTGTATTTATTTACAAGTTCTGAAAACGTAGAGATTTTACATGTCTTGTCTGCACTGTATCCTTACTCTGTATATAGGGACCAACAAGAATCAGGGACTAAATAAAATTCACTCATATTGATTAAATGCCACTGAGTGTATCTAGGCAAAATAATATGACAGCCTTTATGACGATAATTTCAAAAAAGGAGCTTAAAAAGGTTTGAATGAGCCAGGCATGGTGGCGCATGCTTGTAATCTCAGTACTTTGGGAGGCGGAGACCGGAGGATCCGGGTTCGCGGCCAGCCTCAGCTCTCTCGCTCTCTCTCTCCCTGTCTCTCTCTCTCTCTCTCTCTCTCTCTCTCTCTCTCTACTTAGTGAGGCCCTCCACAACTTCGTGAGACCCGGTTTCAAAATAAAGTATAAAAAAATAGGGCCGGAGGCGTAGCGCGGAGGTAGAACGCCCCTGGGTTCAATCCCCGGTACCGCAAAAAGAAAAAAAAAAAGGTTTGAATGAGCACCGTGTCTTTCGAATAATTGTGTTCTAGCCTTGGTGGCTACTTTGAAGGAGACACAGTATATTTGTCCACCGACCATAAGAAAACACTGATAATCTTTGTTTAAAAATGCAATACGTATATTCAGCTTCACTCCCTGCTCGTATGCTCTTCTAAGCCTGTCTTGTGACAATTCCTGGAATACACATCTGGGAATGATTTTTGTCTTAAACAAGTTGTTCTGCACAGCCTTCCTGCTTTTGGAAGGTGGGGTTAGGAATCCAACAGGTGTCTCAGAAGTAGGCACCGGAGTCTGGCATAGTGGTGCACACCTGTGATCCCAGTACTTGGGAAGCTGAGACAGGAGGATCACAGATTCAAGGCCAGCCTCAGCAATTTAGTGAGACTCTCAGCAACCTAATAAGACCCCATTTCAAAAAAAAAAAAATTAAAGGGCTGGGTGTATAGCTCAGAGGTAGAATGCCTCTGGGTTCAATCCCCAGTACCACCAAAAAAAAAAAAAAAATGGGTGCAGTAGTCCTGGGAGCTATTAGGCGAGCTCTTTTCAATGCTGGTAGATGAAGTTACCGGTTTGGGGAATAGGAGTCTATTATATGCCTATTATATTGCTTCAGACATTCATTCCAAGGAGAAAATCAGAGGAGGCCTTCTATTGCCAAATGTGCAGTCTGGAATCATCTCAAGTAGTTTCTGGAAGAGATGAGTGATGGCTGCTTGATGCCAGTTTTCCTTTCTTTGCTGCTGCACCAGGAACAGTGTATTGGTGGAAGATGACAGGGTTGGGTATATAGGGCAAAGCTTTTGGTTCCTAGGTTTGTGGTCAAGAGTCATCGGTGTCTTTGCACCTTTTTGAGCTGAAAAGTCAGTTTTCAAATTAGCAAATATGTAAATATATATATATATATATATATATATATATATATATTTACATAAATCTCAATGGCAGATTGCCAGCATTGGGCAGCAAAATTCAGCACAAGGGGACTCCATCAAGACTTAGCTGGCTTCATAGCTTAGTAGGTGGGGATAAAGCTGAAATGTCAATCTCTTCAGAGTGAGATGCCAATGAGAAGTAAGTTAATTCTTTTTTTTTCTCTCTCTCTCTCTCTCGTGTGTGTGTGTGTGTGTGTGTGTGTGTGTGTGTGTGTGTTACTAGAGATTGAACCCAGGGGCATTCTATCTCTGAGCCACATCCTTAGTCCTCTTTTATTTTTTATTTTGAAACAGGGTCTCCCTAAGTTGCTGTGGGTCTCTCCAACTTACTGAGGCTGGCCTCAAACTTGTGATCCTCCTGTCTCAGCTTCCCAAGAACTGAGATTACAGGAGTATACCACCACACCTGGTAGCTAATTCTTTTCTTAAAAAAGTTTATCAGTGCATTGTAATTGTACATGATAGTGAGAGTCATCGTGATATACTTCTATATGCACATAACATTATTTGTTCTGTTTCCTTCCCCTTCCTCCTCTTTCCCTTCCCTCTTCCCTCCCCCAATCCCCTTCTACTACTCTCTTGATCTCTCTCCTATTTTCATCAGGTCCTTTTTCTTTCCTTTTTTCTTTCTAGCTTCCTCATATGAGAGGGAACGTGCAGCCCTTGATTTTCTGAGTCTGGTGAAGTAAGCCAATTCTTGAGTTGGAAGATAGGACATAGTACTGATTATATGGTATGATCGCAATATCATTGCATATGCATGCACACACACACATTAATCATAAGCATTCTTAATCACATATGTGCGGCCACAACCTAGTATTTCTTTTGGTAAGAAACAGATCCAAAATGTAAACTCTGGTTACTTCTGCATGGTTGGGTTCTGAGCAATTTTCTTTATTTTTACTGGATTTCGCCAGTCTTCTTGCCAGTCTTTCTCATTCAACCTCTTCATACCCATTTCTGCCTCCAAAGCCCCCAACCCAGCCAAGTCCCAAAGTGACCAGCTTCACCTCTGACCTGGGCTCTGACATCTTTTGTTATTTCTCCTCTTTGTTTGCCATCCTTTGGTCCCAGCTGACAGGAATAGATTGATCTTTACGGTAAGCTCCAGATATACTAATTTTCTTGCCTGGAACAGGGATACAAAACTCTGCAGTTACTCCCTATCAAGATGTAGAGTCTGTGTCCCCTCCTCTTGAACATGGGCAGTTTTGTGATTGTGACTCTTTCAACCAGTTGAGTCTGGTGGGAGAGACACAGTGTGGCTCATGCAGCTGACCCAGAAGGCCAAGGCAGTTACTAGCTTGTTTTCAGGAACACTCGTGCCTGGAGCTCTCGGAGGCTGTGTAGTCTCGGAGGCTTGAGATATGCTATGCAATATCTCAAGCCCCATGAAGAAATGACACATGGCCCCCGAGCCCAACCGTGAGAGTCAAGGAGCTATCCAATGACTCCGGGTCTCTTGAGTTCCCCTCAGCCGTTGAGTCTTCCCATCTGAGGACCCAGACCTGCAGAAACAGAATCAAGCTGTGTGCCCTGTGCCGTGTCTGAATTCCTGATGTCAAAATCTGTGAACTTAAGGAAATGGTTGTGGTCAATGGCACTGCCAATTTGGGGGTAATTTGTTACACGGCAATAGTAACCAAAACAGAAAATTGAGACCAACTTGAGCCAGCCTTCTGACAAAAGGCTGATGTCAGTTATTTTTATATGACCTGGGAGCCAAATGCAACCATTTTCCCCAGTCTGACATCATGCTGTGCCCAAGTGTTCCATCTACTGGAGCAGCCTGAAGCAGAAACTACTTCCTGTCCCAGAGACATGCAAGGAGGCTCTGGGGATAGTTAGAGAATCTTCAAAGTAAATCTCATTCTTCCCATTCGGGGATTTCTGGAATTAAGGGACTCATTTACATAAACCCTCCATTTCTAGAAACATTCTCATTTCCTAAAAAAATATGAATTAGCTTTTCTACCGGTCCTCCAAGGTGGCTTTAGCTAGAGATCTTAACCTAAAAATTTTCTTCAGTCAGGACCTAAAGCCACAAATACTCTCTCTGCCTGTCAGAGGCTGGAAGAGGAGACAAGGTAAAAGTGAACAGTATGGAAATAAATTGAAAGCACAGTAGAAAATTTAGGACTAAAAGAAATGTAGAAAGCAACTGCATTATTGGTCATTTGCTGTGTGCCAGTATGTTCATAGATTATGTCATTTCAACCTAACAGTCCCTTACTGATGTAGGTGTTTTTATTGAATCTAGGAGAAATGGAGGCACAGATTTTTCTCAAGGTGGGAAGAGCTGATAGTCATTCAAACTAACCTGACACAGGATCCTGTGCTCTTAATCATTAGAGCACATGGTGTAGAAATAAAGTTATTTTATAATAATATTAAAGTGCAACTGGCATGGTGGTGCACATCTATAATCCCAGTACTTGGGAGGCTGAGACAGGAGGATTGCAGGTTCGAAGCCAGCCTCAGCAACTTAGTGAGACCCTGTTTCAGAATACAAAGGGCTGGGGCTGTAGCTCAGTGGTAGGATGCCCCTGCATGCAATACACAGTACCACAAATAATAATAATAAATATAATAATAATATTAAAGTACTATTTGCCTTTGTTCACTCATAATCTAGTGAGTGACAGTGGGATTTTACACTGTATGTTTAGATGATCTGTATAACTTGGTGAGCCAATTTATTCCACACTTCCAGTGCACAACATTACAAAGTGATAGATAGACAAAGGATCCATTCTAAGTGCTAGATAGACTAGTGGATTTTAACACAAGAGGGAACCAATCATTCACTGACATGGTTTCAGATTTCACAACTAACCTTCCAGAAAATGTCAATTTTTGAATTTTTGTGTGTCATCAGAAAAGAGTATCCACAATTATCTGAAAGGGCTATTAAAATAATGCTGTCTTAGCTGGGTGTGGTGGTGCATGCCTGTACTTTCGAGACTGAGACAGGAGAATTGGGTTCAAGGGTAGCCTCAGCAAGTAGTGGACTCTCATCAACCTAGTGAGACCCTGTTTCAAAATAAAAAACTAAAAATAGAGATGGGGGTATAGCTCAGAGGTAGAATGCCCCTGGGTTCAATCCCCAGCACCACAAAAACAAACAAACAAACAAACAAACAAGCAAACAAACAAACAACAAAAAACCCTGTCTTTTTCTGCTACATATTTGTATGAGGCTAGATTTTCTTCATATAATTCAACCAAAAAGTAGAAACATCACAACAGATTGAATACAGAAGACATAAGTATAGCTGTATTGTATTAAGCTAAATATTAAAAATTTGCCATTCATTTTATTAATTTTAATAGAAAATACAGTAATTGTCCCTAAAATAGGTTATGTTAACATGTTAGCATTGCTATTTTAAAATGAAAAAATATTATTAATGAATATTATTAAAATGCCTTTTAACTTTGAGTATCAATGAATATAAACCACACAAACAAAAAGTCTTTGTGACTTTTAATAATGTTTAAATATATAAGGTTGTCGGGCATGGTGGCACACGCTTGTAATCCCAGTACTTGGGAAGCTGAGACAGGAGGATCACAGGTTCGTGGCCAGCCTCAGCTACTTAGTGAGGCCTCCACAACTTAGTGAGACCCTGTTTCAAAATAAAGAATAAAAAATAGGGCTGGGGGTGTAGCTTGAAGGTAGAATGCCCCTGGGTTCCATCCCCAGTACCACAATAAATAAATATATATATAAGGTTTACCAAAGGCAAAAAGGTTTGAGAATCTCTGGCCTAAGAATTGGGTAGATAGATATGGTAGGGTCAAAGTAGTAGATGTTTTGCTTTTATTGTAATATAGTTGGTAGTCTCTTTAAGTGCTTTTAAGGAACTACAAAGAGGGAGAGGTATGACAGGTGTAGGCGAGGCCACTGATCAGGGTGTGTGTGAAGGATGCAATGGCTGGATCCAGAGCCCCGGGGTTAGGAGTTCCTGGGAGAGTCATTGGTGGCCATGAATGCTGGCTCTCTATAGCTGAAACAAAGAGAATATGCTGGGAAGGCAGCTCAAAACCTTTATACGGATGGCTTCCTCTTTTTCTATGAAGTAGAAGGCACTGGGGATTGAACTCAGGGGCATTTTACCTCCAAGCAACACCCCCAGCCCTATTTTATTTTTATTTTTGAAACAGGTTCTCACTAAGTTGCTGAAGGTCTGGCTAAGTTGCAGAGGCTGGCTTCGAACCTGTGATCCTCCTGTCTCAGCTTCCCAAGAACTGGGATTACAGGTGTGTGCTACCACACCTGGATAAAGATATTTTTGAGATCATAGGTGAGAGCTTGAGAAAAAAAAAGCAAAGAACTGCACACGCCATTATAGGAACAGGAGAGAAAACTTCCCAGTAGCATATAGTCTTGTGTTAGCTAATGATCAAAAAGAAATTTTTGAATTTCCTGAAACTTCCCATGGAAAGACTTAATATTTTTTTACTGTTAGTGAATATTTTTCATTCAGATTGTACTTTGCTCACGTGAAGAACAAAACATGAGGAAAAGATTGTCCTATAACAATAACGAAAATAACTTGGAGTTAGGCGTCTCAGGTGAATATTACATTGAACAGAAATTAAGTTGCTTTTTTAAAAAAATTCTAGGACAGTCACTATCCATATTCTTTTTCATGTCCACTGTGGATGGAAAGCAAAGTGATTATTTCTAATTTAGAATGTGGGTTGAAAGTGGAGAGCAAAAGTTATATGGTTTGTAAGGCTGGAAACTCACACTTGATCCAAAATCTCTCCTTGAAATTATAATGCAAAACTCCCTACAATAAAGTCACATTGATGTCATTTTAAAAATATGTGCTGGCTCGGCCCTGTTTCTGTCTCATCGAAAGATGTGCTTTCCCATGCAACAATTCTATAAAAATGTCGACTAATGCTATATCAACTTAATCCATGGGTCCGTTCGATTTGAAATGTTCCGTGGAGGCAGTTAGTCAGGAGTTAGTTGGGAGGCAGGTGGGAGGGAGGCCTTGGTGTAGCTCTGTGCCTGCCCTGTGTCAGGGTCCCCGGAGAAGATAAGGCAGGTTCTGATGACAACTTCCTGCAGAAGCAGAACCTCTCAAGGCTAGAAGGTGACCTTGCACATCATTATGAAATCATATGAATTTTCATAATCAGCTGGATCCCAATAAGAGAGGCTCAATGTTTTGTTGCCAAAATGCACCAAGTGATTACTGGTACCATAGATGATGTTGACTTGCCTGAACAGAGCCTGCGATGATTGAGGGAAAAGTAAAGTCTGTGCCTTACATCCCACGACAACCTGTTTACACGGTTAAACTTTCTTCAAACCATACAGCAGAGTCACCCAAGCTCTCTTTCTTACTTGGACACGTGGAAGTCTCAGCAACACTTGAGAAGACGCACAGAATGCTGGTTTAGATTGTCTTGATGGTGACTAAGAATTTATGAGGACCTGGTTCTCAGTATTGTGTTACGTTGTCATTTCATATCATCTGCAGCTTTATTTTACAATTGGAATGTATTTCTTGGTTTAATTTGGAAACTGGGCCTTTTTTTCGATTTTTAGAATGTATTTTCTCAAACTACTGCAAGGAACAAATGAATGTCAATGTTGAATGAAGAGGTATGCTTTGTGTGCACCTTGTCCTCCAACATCAGAACTTAAAATCACTCCAGAAACAACCTCAGTTGGAACTTAGACTAGGAAAAACTGATTTCTGTTGATCATAAAGATTACCTGTTTGGAGAAATGGTTTTTCTTAAAACTAATACTGTACGTGAGGCATCATTGTGGTTCTACCTTTCAGTTATTTTTTTTTTTACTTAATGCTAAATAAAACTTATGTTTAAAATAATTTAAATATACTCCAAAGGGTTCTGACTATATGAATACCATCACAGATCATGTACTTTCTAGAAAGTTCATTAGTCATAGTGTTTTATGTATCTGGATTTCAAGATGTGGTGGTCTTTACACTAGTACTGCACATGTGTAACTTTTTTTTTTGCGGTACTAGAGATGGAACTCAGGGGCATTCTACCTCTGGGCTACACCCCCAGCCCTATTTATTTATTCTTCATTTTGAAACAGGTCTCACTAAGTTGCAGAGGGCCTCACCAAGCAGCTGAGGCTGGCCCCATCCTCCGGTCTCAGCCTCCTGAGTATTGGGATTACAAGCGTGCGCCACCACATTCAGCTACATGTATAATTTATTATCCCACTCCATCCATCACAAGACTCACAAGTGAAGTCAGCACTGTGCAGAGCTCTGCAGCTCTCACTGTCTGGTGATCGGCAATGCAAACTTACATATTAATAAGAGCCCTGGGGACGGCAATAATCCTTAATATTAAGCTGTAAAAAATAAAACAAGCTGTGAAGATTTTAAAAACCTGGAGGTTTCATATTACCTGCTTATGAGAAATTTTTGAAATGATTTAAAATATTTTATGACCAAGATTTTATATTTTACTTTATACAAATCTTAAATTTAAGTCTTATTAAAAAATTGTAATATATGCGGGGAAGAGGAAGGAGTTGGATGGAAACTGGGGGAAACACACCAAGTGCTGTGTGCGTTTATATTTCTATCACTCTGACGTTCATTATGATGTTTAATTACAATAAACCAATAAAAGTATACAAAAGAAAGAGTATGGCAACTTAAAAAACTGATATCAAAAAACCCACTTTGAACTAGGCTATCAGTTAAAAAAATTTCCTTCTAGTTTTTATGTGTATGGAATTTATTTATTTATTTTTTACTTCATCCCCAGAATCTAATGCTTCTAAGAAGTTTAAGAGGGTTTTTCATAATATGTGCTCTGTGTTGTTTTATTGTCTATAAGTCGCCTTGGTACTATGTGTGCAAATCACTTTAAATGCAAATGAAAAATTATTTTTATGCTATAAAATCCTTTTAGGTAAAGACATTTTTGCAAAACTTAATAAATACAGGATGAATTCTGATTCGAAAATTAACAAATTGGTGCCTAAATATTGAATGTGACACTTTCATTGAAAAGAGTGGCACTTGGTTATATTTTATTTCCTGAGTTGGATGCTTCATTTTATTTTTTAATAAGCTTTTAAGCATCACACAAAATTTACTTAAAATAGTTATAGACATTTTAATTCTCTCCAACTATGATAATGTGAGTCTCAGGGAAGTTATATGACGATTCTCATATAACTAAGTAGCTGTGAATATTTTAGAGAGCATGTGTTGAACCATTGCGTAGTTTAGGGTATCTAAAGTGGGTTATCAGTCAGGCATGGTGGCACATGCTTGTAATCCCAGTACTAGGTAGGCTGAGACCATAGGATCTGGGTTTGCGGCCAGCCTCAGCTACTTAGGCCCTCTGCAACTTAGTGAGACCCTGTTTCAAAATAAAGAATAGAAAAAAATAGGGCTGAGGGTGTAGCTTGGAGGTAGAATTCCCCTTGGTTCAATTCCCAGTACTGCAAAAAGTAAATAAAATAAAAAAAAATAAAGTGGGTTATCTTTTATTCCCTATCCTAACTGGGTCTAATCTTCTGGCTATAAGGGAAGATTATAACAAGTACTGAAAAGAGATCATTTCTTTTTTTTATGTTTTTATTGGTGCATTGTAGTCTCGCATCACAATGAGTATCAGTGTTTGATGTTAACATACATGCACACAGCGAAAAGAGATCATTTCTTAAAACTATTGTGTACCATAACAAAAACGAAAAAGAATTTTATTTTTATTCTATTCACTTTTATGCAAAGAAATAAAATGGACGAGTCTGTACTATCTTTGACCTGTATCCAAAATAGTGTCTCCTCCAAGTCAATCTCTACATGGCAGTTGGAGATGATCATTTCCCTCTCTTATTTCAAGTTCTTCAGTGATTTCCAATTGGCATTAATATCTGGGCCAGACCTCTTCTGCTAAGCCCCCTCGAATCCCACCGCCCTCTTGCTCCCATCTCCTCTCACAGCCCCTTGCTCACAAGAGTCTGCAATGAGTGTTTGCTCTCCTGCTTTATGGCCTTTAAATCCCCAGAATACCTTCTCCCTAACTCCCCCTTCATCTAGCAAATCTTTCTCATACTTCAGGGCTTTGTTTAAGCCGTTTTTAAAATCCTAGCCTTGCCAGGCGTGGTGGCGCACGCTTGTAATCCTAGTACTTTGGGAGGCGGAGACCAGAGGATCTGGGTTCGCGGCCAGTCTCAGCTCTCTCTCTCTTTCTCTCTCTCTCTGTCTCTCCCTGTCTCTCTCTCTCTCTACCTAGTGAGGTCCTCTGCAACTTCATGAGACCTGGTTTCAAAATAAAGTATAAAAAAAAATAGGGGGGGGGTGTAGCGCGGAGGTAGAATGCCCCTGGGTTCAATCCCTGGTACCGCAAAAAAATAAAGAAATAAATAAAATCCTAGCCTTCACTGGGTAAGATAACCCTCCACACCTGCCCACACCCAAGACCTGCGCTTCTCCCTTTCATCGCCTTTAGCAATCTTCCAATTCCCTTTTCACCTTCATCCTCTCTGATAGATTGGACATTCCAGGCAGGACTGAAAATGTTTGTGTCTAGTCCAATGAGGTTTATCCCCAGTACTCAGGATATACGCAGTGCCCAAAGCTTTACACACGAAGTAATGAATGCATTTGGTGTTTAATAAAGCAAGAAAATGAATTAATGAAAGACCTTGTCATCCAGTTCTTGAGAGCTGCATCTATTGATTTAAAACACCCTTAGCACATTGCACTTCTTCAAAGGGCTACATAAAGAGGGCAGGGTAGTTGAGTTGAAACCACGAATCCTTACTAACAGATAAACAGACTATCTACAAAGATCTCTTTAAAATATTCCTCCCTAGATCGCCTCCTTCCTATACATCAAGTTTAAATTTTATTTGGGTATGATAACATGGATATATTAAAATGAACAGATCTTGCATATTATCAATTATATACACTTACATGGACACCACACTAATCAAAGGTTGGAAAATTTCCATCTCCACTGAAAATTCCCACATATCTCTTTCCAAGGAAGCACATCTCACCTCCTTTGCACCAGCAGCCTGGTCCTGATTTCAGTTCCCACTGGAGTATCATTCAGCAACAGAAAGGAAGGAGCTTCTGATACAGAAGCCATCTGGATGAATCTCAAAAACGTGTCGAGTGAAACTGGACCGCAAAGAGCACATACTAGGATTCCATTTCTATGAATAACTGGATTTTGAAATGCTTTCTTCGGGACAAATAGGATTGGCCCCACATGCTGGTAGACACAAAAAATACTCATCCTCCAGGCTGGGAGACATGAACACTTAAAATGCATTATTTAAAAATTCAACTTTAAGCTGGGCGTGGTGGCGCATGCTTGTAATCCCAGTATTTGGGAGGCTGAGACAGGAGGATTGCAGGTTCAAGGACAGCCTCAGCAAATACTGAGACTCTTATCGACCTAGTGCGACCCTGTTTCAAGCATAAAAATAAAATAGGGCTGGAGGTGTAGCTTGGAGGTAGAATGTTCCTGGGTTCAATCTCCAGTACCACACACACACACAAATAAAAATAAAAATACTAGTTAGATGGTGTCATGGTTAGATATAGAATGCCCCCTAAAAAGCTCATATATTAATGCTCAGGGTTGACATAATTAAGCCATGAGGATTGAAATCACATGAGGGTTGTAATGGATTTATCTGGTTGGCAACCTGGGTAGGTAGGATGGGGCTGGAGGAGACTGGGACTGTGGCCTTGGGGATTATATATGGTTCCTCCTCTCCTTTGCTCTTTATCTTGCTTCCAGCCTCTATGATGTAAGGAGAAAAGCCTTGCGCTCTCTCTCTCTCTCTCTCTACTTCCTGCCGCCGCTATGCCTGAGATCTGCGGTCCCCAGCCTCACGTGGACTGAACCCCAAATCACCAAGGAAATCATGAGAAAATTAATCTTCCTCTAAGTTACATGGTCAGGTTTGAATTATAGCAGTGAGAGTGCTGACTGGGACAGATGGTTAACTTCAAATTTCTTTCTTCGAATGCTTCTTATTCGTCCAAATTTCATGCAACACACTGTACTCATTTTTAATTTTTTTTCAAGCCCCAAGAGTGCAATTACTTAAATTAGCTCATGTATGATGATTGCTAAAGGCAAGCAAGATCTACTTATCTAGACAACAGAAAAACAAGCAAATGTTTAAACGAGTTCTAGGTGCCCCAAACCAGTCTTTATATAATTTTTCAAAGCGCATAATTTGTTGTCCTTCAAAAACAATCTCACAACTCAACATCCTAGAGAAATGACAAATCTTTTCTTTTTTTTATTCTTTATTTTGAAACGGGGTCTCACTAAGTTGCAGAGGGCCTCACTAAGTAGCTGAGGCTGGCCGCGAACCTGCGATCCTCCGGCCTCAGCCTCCCAAGTACTGGGATTACTAGCGTGCGCCACCATGCCCAACTCAAATCTTTTCTAATAAGCAGTTCATAAGCAAATGAATGTCTTCTGAGGAATTCATTGTAATATGTTATTAAGGATACTCATAGATAATTAACTGACTTTACAAAGTGTTGGTATGTATTTAATTAAAATCATTTTAATTTATGAAACTATTATACAGTTGTATCAACCTGTGATAGTTCCAGGGCTGTCTTCAGAGGTGCTGTAGGCCAACTTTATGAAAATAAAATCCTCTTTTGTCCTGTTGTCTTCTATTATCAAATGGCAGAGTTACTCCAATAGAGAACTTTTTTTTTTTTTTGCGGTACCGGAGGTTGAACGCAGGGGCATTCTACCTCCGCGCTACGCCCCCGGCCCTATTTTTTATACTTTTATTTTGAAACCAGGTCTCACGAAGTTGTGGAGGGCCTCACTAGGTAGAGAGAGAAAGAGAGACAGGGGGAGAGAGAGAGAGAGAGAGAGAGAGAGAGAGAGAGAAGAGCTGAGGCTGGCTGCGAACCCGGCTTCTCCGGTCTCCGCCTCCCAAAGTACTGGGATTACAAGCGTGCACCACCACGCCCTGCCTAATAGAGAACATTTTGATTCTTACATGTTATAATTTCAAATTTATTCATAAATAATAATTTTTATGAATACCAGTGTTTCTGATTAATTTGGATAAGATGCATAAGTCACAACATAAAACTGCAAGGTAACATTATTTTTTACTTACAATAATGACTGATTTTTTTGGAAAAGAAAATGATGACTCAGATGATCATCCCTCATCGGAAGGTAAAGGTAAAATATATGGTAGTCACTTTCTCCAAATGATACCATGTGATTATTGTCTTCATACCAACTTTCTAGCACTGGAACTAAAAAGAAGTGGGGGAGTAGAGATTCCTATACAAACCAAGTGCTGTGTGCATGGATGTAACTATCACTATGAACTACAATATGATGTGAGACTATAATATACCAATAAAAGTATATGAAAAAGAGAAGCTGTGCAATTAAAACCAAGTGAAAGCAATTATAAAAATTTTTAGATTGGGGATTTGGGTTCAAAATTAAATAAGGAAAGTCAATGTCTTCTTTTATTAATCACAGTATAGTAAGTAGAAAGGTATGTATCAATTACAGAAACCTTAGTTAGAAAAGGGAACCAAATGAATTAGGTCTTTGTATGTGACAGGAAGGAGGGGGGAAAAGATAAATGCACTCATTCATTCTCCAGGTAGTTACTGCCGGACTGCAATTTTCAAGGCACCGTGCCAGGGTTTTGGGGGAATGCAAACATGAATCAGGCACGTCCCTGTCTCAAAAGAAAATGCCACCCTTATGTGAGGAACTGAGTCCCCTCTGAAACAGCTGGTACCTGAAGGGACACACTTAGGATGTTAGGCAGGGCAGAGATAGAAGGATCTGTCACAGCTACGGAGATCTGGGAAGCCCTTTAATGAACAAATTACGAACTCCTTCCCTTTTGCTTATGGAATGCGGATACTACCAAAACCATTGCTTAGTGACTGACTTCATTTTGACCATGCAATTTTAAAATATATATGTTTAATATGTTTACTACTAAGACTCTATATGTATATGTATAGGTTTCAGAAAGCTTAAACTCGAGTGCCTGTCAATAAAAATTCTGATGAGAAACAAAGGAGTTCTTGCAAGAAAAGGGTTTATATTCTCTCTCACCCTCTTCAGGAAGCAGAATATAGTAGTTCAGCTTAAAAACTATAGCTCTCTTACATGCAGAGGACTAGAAGTTTTTTCTAGACAGACGTTGTGTAGTCTTGCATAATCATATAACACCCAGGTATTAATCTAACTAAAATTGTGACACACTTTGTGAGAAATTGATACGTGTTTATGGAGAGAGGGGGGAGAGAGAGAGAGAAAGAGAGAGAGAGAGAACGGAATTCTCAACTTCTTTGCTAAGTAGTCAACAAATAAGTAATGGATTATGTTGGTTACCCAGTTGTTTATACATTCTTCCTAATGGAGCCTATTTTTTTTTTTTTTTGGTACTGGGGATTGAACCCAGGGGCATTCTACTTCTGAGCTACAACCCAGCCCTATCTTATTATTTTTTGTTATGAAATAGGGTCTCTCTAAGTTGTTGAGGGTCTTGCTAAATTGCTGAGGCTGGCCTTGAACCTGCCATCCTTCTGTCTCAGTCTCCCAAACACAGAGATTACAGGCATGCACCAGAATAGAGGGCTTAATCGAACCTAAATTTTGTTTAAGTTTCCAAAACAAACTCTCTCCCGTGTTATTCAGAGAAAGTTGACCCCCACCCACAGCTTCAAAATAGATCTTGATGCACTAACCACTGTGAGTGACAATCATTTTCCCCTGGCATGACTGGTTTAGGAATGAGCATCTAATCTCATTCTGGTGCATGACACAAGGGCAAGTCTTTTAGGCCAAGACAGGAATAGAGGCAGTTTCTTTGGATTTTCTGAGTAACTTTCTGCTACTGTGACGCCAGGGCTGTGGCAAACACTTTGCGACTTTGGGGAGAGAGAGCCAATGGCCTCAGAGGAAAGTAGAGATAAAGACTGAACACACAACACTGGTCACCTATGTCTGCACGATAATACAGTGTATGTAATTTCACCCAAATCAAGAGGCTGAGGAACCAACGTAGGGGCATAGATAGTAAGTGGCAGAATCAGGATTGGAAGCCAAGTTAGCCTGAGTCGAAGACCCGAGGTAATTATAAGGTCATATTGTAATTGCTGAATTATGTTCAGAGTTTTTTTTTTAATGGAAATCAGCAAAGATTTTAGGGCACATGAAAGTTAAGTGACATGCACTATTGGTCAGCAGTAAAGACTACCAAAAAAGCCATAATAAATTACCTGTTATTGCTTTATTCTCGCAGTAAGTAACAATATGTTTGGCTATTTCTTCTTTTTAGGCAACTGAATATATATATATATTTTTTGCAGTTCCGGGGATTGAACCCAGGGGCATTCTACCTCCGAGCTACACCGCCGGCCCTATTTTTTATACTTTATTTTGAAACCGGGTCTCACAAAGTTGCGGAGGGCCTCACTAAGTAGCTGAGGCTGGCCACGAACCCAGATCCTCTGGTCTCTGCCTCCCAAGTACT
The DNA here is from genome assembly GCA_004027185.1 of Glis glis. NCBI lineage: Eukaryota > Metazoa > Chordata > Mammalia > Rodentia > Gliridae > Glis > Glis glis. The sequence goes on from PVJS01004364.1 coordinate 46,458, forward strand.
GGGATTACAAGCATGCACCACCACGCCCGGCTTAGGCAACTGAATATTAAAATTAATTATGTCCTTGGTTTGTGTTACACTTTTAAAAAAGACTGATCCTCAGAATCAACATGGACAAAAAAAGGGCACACCGGTCACACATTTCAACAACTTTTATTCTTTATTTATCTAATAATATCAAATATACTTTATCATTATAAGCAACAACTAACAACAAAACATTACCTTGAAAGAGTAATTCAGATGATTATTTTACCTAGGACATTGAAATATATTAAAAATATTCCAGTGTCCAAAATTTAGAACATTTAATTTTTTCTCTAATAATTTTTTAATTTAGATATGTTATAAACAGGAAACTCAATATGATTTATTATTTAGTACAGTGATTGCTTTTGTAGGTAGGTATTCAAAGAGAGAAGAGTCTAATTCATCTTGAACCTTGAAAGTATCTGGAATGTACTACCTTCATGGTAACTACTTGTTGACTGAGTGCATGAACAACTATGAATGGAGTAAAGAGAAGGGTTTTCCGTGTGTGTGTGTGTGTGTGTGTGTGTGTGTTACTGGGGATTGGACCCAGGGGCATTCAACCTTCAAGTTCTACCTCCATCCCTTTTTATTTTTTGGTTTGGATCAGGGTCTCACTAGGTTGCTGAGAGTATCGCTAAGTTGGTGAGGCTAGCCTTGAACCTGGGACCCTCCTCTCTCAGTCTCCCAAGTATTGGGATTACAGGTTTATACCACCACAACCGCCAATCTTCCAGTTTTCTGATTGATTTTGGGCAATCTTGCTGTATGTAGATTAGTTATAATCTTTACTTCTTTTGAATTAGGCAATAAATAATTATTATTTTCAATATTTTCACTATACAATATAACATTTCAATTATTTTCAATTTTTTTAAACCAAAAAACTCAAAGGAGGCATTAAAGTAATTGATTTCATAATATTTTCCACTTATAGATTTAAAAAATTTTAAGGAGAACCAATTCTTATTTAAATACTTTTGCTTTAAATTATTATTTGCTTTATATAGTTTGTACCTAGAACTTTTTCTTTTTTGGTAGATACCGATTTATCCTTTGCAACTAAATTGTGTGTGTGTGTGTGTGTGTGTGTGTGTGTGTGTGTGTGTTTTACTTTGGATAAAATTGGTGTTAATTATCTCTAAATTTTGGTTTTTAAGAACCATATTAATGCCTGGAAAAAATAAGGGTGCCCCCACACATTTAAAAAGTAACACTATGGCAGTGATTAAGAAAAACACTGTGATTAAGTAAAAGATAAATTAGAGGGCAGTCACCAAATGGCTACCTTCTAATGACAGAGCGGCATGATAATGTCAGATAACTTCACAAAATATGTTGCCTGCAGGAAGCTCGCTGGACGTTTCACCTGTAGCTAGCAAAACTGCTGCATGGCCATTATGGCCAACTTCAAAGAGTACGGAACGGCTTGGTGCATTGTGATCTGTGCCTATAATACAGGCAATTATATCCGATGCAGAGCAAGCCTTTTGGAAACCTATAATGGAAAAAACCCTCTGAAGAAGACAGCACGAACCTTTGAGGTGTGCACCCAGATTTGGCAAGGCCTGGCACTGCGCGTTGGCCAATGCCATGCTTTTCCCTTTTGGCACACCCTTTAAAGTAAATTCTCCTTCCTTTCAGTCCTGTTGCAAAACTATTTCCTTTAGTGTATGCCACAGAATGCATATCCCAGGTTTTAGGAATGACAGCATTTTTATGGCACATAGCTGAATTATATCCCTTTCCCTGAGACCAAGGATTGATGATTTTTCTATTACTTTATCCTCTGTTCTTTTTATAACATCGAATATTATCGTTATTTATATTTATTTTTATTATATAATCGATCCCTTTGTTTTTCCAGTTAGGTTGTGCTTCAAGTTAGCGCCCTTGGAGAAATCATTAAGTGGCATTATGAGACTGTCTTTTAACTCAAATATTTCTGCTTAAATCAAACACTCATAACCAATGCATGTGAAGGTCAGGTCCACCATAACTAGTTCTGCAAGAATAAGGATGTTCGGACTAACAGAACGTCAGCCATGGGTTGTGATGGACTGGTGCCGCGTTTGCTGCTTGCTGAAGACGCTCACATGAACGACTCTGGGTCCAAAATTATTTTTAATATCGGAGTGAAATGAGTGGTAATTCCTAAGAATCCCACTAGAGGCACAACACATGACAGACTCAATACTTAGGTTCCCGCTGGAGCCATTTATTGTAATGCAACCAACCCTAACTATGGGCCTTTTGGGGAACTTTCACCCTTCCTTCCAGCAGTCAGTCTGCGAGTCCACTTCCAGCTGTGAGGTGTCACCAGGTCTCTTCATGGAGTGGGGGCCGAGTGCCTGGGCTTAGGTCTGTCTGCCTCTGTCATCCTGGGACCAGGAACAAGGAATTGTCCGACAGCTACCAGCAGAGCTGGCCGAGTCAGCATTCAGCCTCGTTCTGTTAGGACACACAGAGGTCGCGATTGGGGTCCTCAGGCTCATGCACGACTGGGGTGCAGAGTCCTGCTCACAGGGCAGGAGGCCAGGCAGAACAACAAGAGGGTCCCTTTCTGGTGGAGAGTGCCTCAGTTGCCTGAGCTTCGGCTGGAGTTCTTATACTTTTCTTGAGCCTGGGTTCTTCTGTCACCTTCTTCTGTGACCCTCTGATTAGGTGTGCTCAGCCCAGTTACACCCCCTTTTGCATATCTTGTCATGACGTCTTCTTGCTGGCAGTAGGGTGAGCTATCTCTTGGGTCCCTTCTAGCTATCTAAGTCACACATTTCCAAGTCACATCAAACCAGGGTAATAAGCATAGCCAGTTTATATGTAGGCATAGTCATTCTTATGTGTATAACATACAATAAGCAATAATAGCAATCAATATTCAATCAATATTCATAACACGGAGGTTGGCTGAGGAGGAGTCAGGCAATTCTCCTGACCTCCTGCAGCCAGGGTCCTTTTTTTATTGAGGATTTAAGCAAAGCAAACAGCAAGGAGCTCACAAGTTAAGTTTAGGGTTACAGGCTAAGTATTAGGAAAAGGCAGTTATGAGCTAGGTTTAGGGAGTGGCAGTCAAGGGCCAGGTTTAGGGAGGGGCAAGGTGGACATTTCAGGGAGACTAGGAGGTCATCAAAGTCCACCTTTAAGTCCCATATGGTCCAAGGAAGCTTCTCTGCATGCAGACAATTTTCACTTAGCATGTACTGTGTACATGGTTAAGCCAGTCTGACATGGTGACCTCATCTCGTGGGCTAAGATGGCTCCCAACAGTGGGTCAGGGCATGTAAGGAAGCACCTGATGAGGTAGAATAGAAGAAATAAAATATTAGGCGGAAAGGAGACAAATTGGGAGAAAAAAGGATAATACAGTTTTAAAGAGGAAATCCAAGATACTCCTTAGCTTGCCCTGTGAGGCTTGCCTGGGACTTGCCCAAAAGCCAAACAATGGGCTAGCTTCACATCTGAAGTTCCTGAGGTGATTAGCTTTGAAAGAGAAAGAACTTCACCTTCCACCCGAACTCCAAAAGGTCACTCCTGTTGTTAAAAAGCCTTACACCCCTGCTGGCCAAGTCTCCAAGCCTCTGGGGTCCCTAAAAGTCCTAACCCAACACCTATTGTCTAGCTTGGAGCTTCAAAGAGGAGACCGCCATCCCACGGTCCCCCACTTCCCGCCTTGGGCCTGGCCACCCCCCCTTCTCCAGTGGGCATGTAAAAAGATTTTAAAGATTGGGGGGGACATGAGCACTCTCTCTCCCTCTGCTGCAGCTTTCTGCGCCCCTCTGCACCCCTCTCTGCCGTGGCTCTTACACCCTTGAAGTGGCCCACATATGTGTGTCCCCACCTTTCTTCAATTAAACCTATGCCTTTATCTCTGACTGGCATGCGCTGAAATTCTTTTCTACACTGGAGCCAAGAACCCACGAGAAGTCATCCCGTCTGACATAACACACCCATCAGCAGGAGTTAGGATAGCACAGGCTTTGAGGAGGTTCAGAGGTTCCGGGAAGCTACAGGACTCCCTTCTCTCGAAATTCATGTGATGCTCAGGGGAGAGCTCAGTCTGAAATAAATTAAGCTATCAGACAGAGAGCTAAGATGGTGACTAAGATATCTGAGCTGAGGTGTATAAGGAAGCGCTTAGTCACAGAGGAATAAAGTGAGAATACTGTTATCGGAAACTGAGCATAGCACCCAGCTAGAGCTGACTTGAGAAGGTACGGTTCTAGGCTGGGCCAGGAATTACTGATCAAGACTCCTTATATTCCCAGTGCTCATGGAAAGGATTGGTTCTAGATTCCAGGGATAGGGTAAGAAACCAACCCAAGTTGAATAGGGGTCTATTGCTTATAGTATTTTAGAGATTTTGGTTTTTTTGTTTTGCCGTACTGGGGATTGAACCTAGGGGCATTCTACCTCTGAGCTACACCCCCAGCCCTATTTTTTATTCTTTTCTTTTCTTTTCTTTTCTTTTCTTTTCTTTTCTTTTCTTTTCTTTTCTTTTCTTTTCTTTCTTTCTTTCTTTTCTCCCTCTCTCTCTCTCTCTCTCTCTCTCTCTCTCTTTCTTTCTCATTCATTCATTTACGGTACCAGGAATTGAACCCATGGGGCATTCTACCTCCAGGCTACACCCCCAGCCCTATTTTTTATTCTTTATTTTGAAACAGGGTCTCACTAAGTTGCGGAGGGCCTCACTAAGTAGCTGAGGCTGGCCACAAACCCGGATCCTCCTGTCTCAGCCTCCCAAGTACTGGGATTACAAGCGTGTGCCACCGCGCCCAGCTTAGAGATTTAAAAAAAAAAAAAAAGATTATAAGAGTTATAAACACAAAGCAGGGCCAAAGAGTGAGCACTCATTAGGATAACAAAAGAAATCCTAATTTACTGGAACTCAGGCCCTTTTTTCTATGATCTCCCTAGGGAGTTTCTGAGAAATGCTTTCCTAGTGATTCTTCCTGATTACAACCTGGCTTCCTTCCCAACCTGGGATACTGTAAAACTCGCAGCCTCACCTAACACTCAGGGGGTGCTCACCGACAGAGAGCTCCATTAGCTGCAGGGCAAACTTGCCTCTGAGTAGCCCTAGAATAAGAAATGGTAAGAGCAGACAGCCAAAAAGAAATCTCCAGCCGGGCGTGGTGGCGCACCACCAGAAGCAATTGTCGAACAAGGAAATGTTGACAGTAGATTGTGGTCCATCATGATTAGTACCATTCTAGGGTCACCTATGTCCACAGATATATTGCAGCATGGACCTTTAGTAAAACATACTTGGAAAGTCTGAACGCAGACACCACAAACGTCTGCTGCTGACCCGGCGTGGTGACTCATGGCCTAGACAGCTCTGTCCCAATCATTACAACTAGTCACAGAACATCTGCTAGGATCATCTGCAGGATCCTTGTGCACTATCTGGCTCTCTTTGTGATCCTGGTCTGCTGCTCGTTTTCTTTGAAACTGGCTGAGTTTAGTTTTACATCTGACATCATTTTGCTAGGTATGAGGATTTCACAACTCATATCTACCTAGGCAAGATTCCACAGAAGCATGCTAAGATGACTAAAACATATATAATAGAGGTATAAAAATAAGATTTAGTCTGGAAGTGTTGAATCAAAACCAGGATTTTTTTTTAAAGTGTACTTATTTTTTCCCATGGACAAATAAGAAATCAGAGGAGCTAAACACTTCAGAAGATGGCCCATGCTCTCTGTGATAAATAACTGATAACTGATTTTGTCGATGAAGAAATCTCTGTTGCTATTCATGTGTTAAGAAGTTCCCTTAATTATTTCATACTGGTTTTGTTGAAAAGATGGTGAACCTTGAAAAATCTCACCTGGGAGCCTGGAGACTTGGGAGGCTGAGACAGGAGGATCACAGGTTTGAGACCAGCCTCAACAACTTAGCCAGACCCTCAGCAACTTAGCAAGACCCTGTTTCAAAATAAAAACAACAAGAAAAAGAGAAAGAGAGAGAAAAGAAACAAGTCACCTGGTGAATCATTCCCTTCAAATTACAACTTAAAGAGTTTAAAAAGAAAACTGCTAGGGCCCAAGAAGGATATTACAAACCTCCCCTATATAAAGGGCAGCTTCAGCTTTGTGGCAACTGGATCACCCTAAAATTAGGGTGGCCACGCCCTGCCATCTGCAGGGGAGGCCTGATTTAGACTGTAGAGGCACAGTATCAAAGTTCTGTTTCACCAGGTTCTCCCTGTGCCCATCTCTAGTTTCTGCTCCCATTTAAAGCGTTGATCTCAAACTTGTGTTCGTAATGCCAAAATTAATGGCCTTCTCTCAGGCTTCATCCTGTTTCCAAAGTCTGTCTTGGGTAGATAGTTTTTCCTCTTTGACGGTATCAGCCTCCTTTGCTGACATGACTCCTTTTTCCTTCCTCCTTCCTTCCCTCCCTCCCCAAAAGGGTCTGCTTGCTGTCAGTCACAGTTCTTGGCTGTCTGGTCCTTCTTCCTTCCCAACTGTCTCATTTAGCTTTTCCGTCCCTATCCACCCCCACAGTTATTACATGTGTTCCCAAATTATTACTGCTCATTCATTCAACAACTATTCACTGAATAAATATTCCCTGCCTTCTGTTTTTTTTTTCTTCTCATACACCCACATTCGAACCATTCAATTGTGTTGGCTGTACATTCAAAACCTTTCTAGAAACTGCCTCTTGTTTACTGCTACTGACCTGGTTAAAGCCACCATCCTCTCTTCCTTGGACCACAGCATCAGCCTTCAAATTGGCCTGTACTTAAGGTTTCAGTACATGTCCTCCTTTTTGATTCTCCTATTTACCTTTCCTGACTCATTTTCTTTGTATTATTACCATTATATCTTTACAATCTCTTCCTTCCCTTGAAAGTGCTCTATAAATAGAGTTATTTTCCCACTGATATTAAAAAAGCGCTTAATCGCTGGGCGTGGTGGAGCACGCTTGTAATCCCAGTACTTGGGAGGCTGAGACCAGAGGATCAGAGTTCGCAGCCAGCCTCAGCTAAACTTAGTGTGCCCCTCCACAACTTAGTGAGACCCTGTTTCAAAATAAAGAATAAAAAATATGGCTGGGGGTGTACCTCGGAGGTAGAATGCCCCTGGATTCAATCCCCAGTACTGCCAAAAAAAATAAAGGGCTTAATCAAAAACGGTTGGCTGGGTGTGGTGCTGCATGACTGTAATCCCAGTACTTGCGAAGCTGAGACAGGAGGATTGCACGTTTGTGACCAGCCTCAGCAACTTAGCAAGACTCTCAGCAACCTAGTCAGACCTTGTTTCAAAACAATAAATAAGTAAATAAATAGATAAATAAATGAATGAATGAATAAATAAATAAATGGGGCTGGGGGATAGCTCAAAGGCAGAATGTTTCTGGGTTCAATACCCAGTACCACAAAAACAAGCACCCCAAAACAAAACTGTCCAGGAGGTGAGAGGCTCCGTACAGGATTTAGAGGGTGATCAGAGAAACCCATCCAGCCCGAGGGAGGGCAAGGTACTCAAATAGGGCATCTTAGAGGAGGTGGTACCTCCTATAATGTTTGGTCAGAGATAGTCCAATGGAGGAGGAGAGGTTTCTTGGCCTTTTGAAAGTAGAGAAATAACATAAACAAAGGCGTGGTGGCTTCGTAGATGTTGCTGATGCTTCTCTCATTGCTCCGGATCTCTTCACCATTTCTGAGCACCCCAACCTGACTGCGCATGGTCAAATTTGTATCACCACTGAAGGGCTGCTATACCTTTGAGCACAGCAGGCTGGGAATGCCTGGGAATTAATAAGTGGGCCCGAGCCCTTAAATTCATGACTGATGGGTGTTGGAGAATATAAATTCCATTTCTCTTGCTCCTTGGCCAGGATATCTATAAGGAATAATTTTTACATCATTTATGTGGGACTGAGCTCCAGTCACCCATTGCAACAGTTTTTAAAAATACAAAATACATCCACTACTATCTTCCTTTTCTGTGTCTCTTTACCCTTCCCTACCTTACTTCCTTTATTTTTTCCTTATTTTTATTTTATTTTATTTTATTTTTACAGTACTGGGGAATGAACCCAGGGCATTCTACCTCCGAGCTACACCCCCAGCCCTATTTTTTAATTTTTCATTTTGAAACAGGGTCTCACTAAGTTGCGGAGGGCCTCACTAAGTAGCTGAGGCTGGCCGCGAACCCAGATCCTCCAGTCTCAGCCTCCCAAGTACTGGGATTTCAAGTGAGCGCCACCACGCCCGGCCCTTACTTCCCTCAAACTCTCCACAAATGGCAGTTCCGTGAATGTTGGCTCCAGGTTGGCTTCCAGAGGAACCCAAATGAAGACATCGATTCCCACCTAAACTCTAGAGAATAGCAATGATAAAATATTTGGTGTGCTTTGGGAGATAATAAAGTAAACCTGTTAAGTTGGGTATAGGATCGAGAGAAGAGTGGTTGAGTTCAGTAGCGAAGGAATTTGAATTTTGGGTTAAGAAATTTTGACTGCTTCCAAATTCTTTATGAACTTGTTGAGTGTGGGGATGAAGGATTCAAGAAGATTCTAGACTATGATGGATCTAGCTGTAGTATGTGGTAGTATTGTGCCGGGAGCAGGGGTAGTCTATCGCGAGGGCGGTCAGCTCAAGAGGCACCATTAGGACATATTTAAGAGGATATTGCTTAGTAAGGTAACAGTGAGAATGGAAAGGCATAGATTGAGACAAATTGTCAGGGGAAAAAGATGACAGGACTTAGGAGTCTAGCTCTGTGAGTTGGCAAGTGCGCTGGGCAGAAAGAAGTAAAAAAAAAATATGTCTGAAGTCATGTAAGTTAGAGAGCTGCGCTATCATTAAGAGATGAAGAGGCTGGGGGTGGGATCTGGATTTGATGAGTTAAAGACATATTCCGTGCTTCTGCCAGTGGAACATCTAAGTAAAGACATTTAGCAGACGGCTGGCTGGGCGGGAACTTTTATAAGAAGGCAGGAAGGATTTGGTTTCAGCATTGGGACATTTTCAGACTGCAACTGAAGTGTCTATTTTGCGGTACTGGGGATTGAATCCAGGAGCATTCTCCCTCTGAGCTCCACCTCCAAACCTGATTTTTTTTTTTATTCTTTATTTTGAAACAGGGTCTCACTAAGTTGCAGAGGGCCTCACACGTTGCTGAGGCTGGCCACGAACCCGCGATCCTCCTATCTCAGCCTCCCAAATACTGAGATTACAAGCGTGTGCCTCCACGCCTGACTTGAAGTGTCTATTTTGAAAATCCCAAAGAAACACTTGTTTTATACAAGCCTTAGAGTTTTGACCTTGTGACTTTTAACAGGGGAGAAGGAACAAATACCATAGGGACCTGGAATTATTGATGTGCATTGCAGTGTAGACATCTATTCCTGTGATGTGGAGAGATTATAAATGTGCGTGGGGGAAAGAAAAGAGTGTGGGGGGGAAGAAATCCAGGTTCTAGTAAGTTCTTGAAGATATTGGGGAGCCAGGGAAGCAAGGAGTGTGGTTCAAACAATTTGGAAGAGATGGGCTTGGAATTCTGGAGACTGAAATGTGGCTCAAAGACCAGCCGTTTGTAGTAGGATACTAGACCACCAAGGACCCATGGTGGGTGCTTCCTGCCTAGTTTTAAGGATCTGCACTTGCTACGCACTGAAGAATGTTATTAAGGAATCCACCCTTTAGCTTTGTCTTCTTCAGACTAAATAAACTCTAGTCAAAATGGGAAGGTCATATTTTCCATTTCTTCAATTATTTCTACTCTTCTCTGAACTTTCTTCAATTTTCCCTTTCTTTGAAAAACCCGAGACCAAACCTTCAAAACACAGTAATAACTGGCTTAGTTCTGGGCATGGAAAGGAAATGATTCTTTTTCTAAAATGTCACGCCCTGGGCAACATTTCTTTACAGGTTTTTCCACCTGTGTTTTTTTATTTTTATTTTTATTCTTTTGGCTGGGGATTGAACCCCCAGGGCTTTGGGCATGCTAGACAAGGGCTCTACCAACGAGCTACATCCCCAACCTTCTATCTGTTATTTAATTGCCATTTAGTGCTTATTTTGATATAATGTTAATTGTAGACAAAACGTGATCATAATAGAACATAACTTTTTCAATAATCCGTTTTAATTTCAAAGGCTCTGAGTTAGAATGGGTGTTGGCTCAAATAATTTTTTCCCCCAATTTCAGGAAGATTTAGGCAGAAGACTCCAAATTCCAGAATGCTACCAGTTTGATTCTTTTTTCTCCCATAAAGTAGCTCATACATTTTTTTCTCCCATAAAATAGCTCATACATTTTTTTCTCCCATAAAATAGCTCATACATTTTTTTCTCCCATAAAATATCTCATGGCATGAAATGTATGAGGCAAAGCTGTCCAACTATTTCTCTAAGTCATGCTTTTTGCCCCTTTTAAACCCTGGGCTAGCTAAAATGTGAGAAGACTATAGGAAAAAAAAAAAAAGGAATTTGCTTAGACATTGAGTCAATACTGGGGGGGAGGCCGAGAGATGTCTGGGGACTCCATCTTTGGGAGTAATTTTCCATGTGGACGATCTTGTAAGGCACAGCCCCAGGTTACACGCGCTGGGCTCCGATTCCACCGGATTTACAAGCCTCATTACTGGAAAGAGTCGCCGCTCTCCTGGCCCTAGCGGCGCAGGAAGAAATGTTCACTGCACATTAATAATAATAATAATAATAATAATAATAAAACTTTCTCTTTAACAGAGTAAAACAAAAACACGCCTTCCTTTTCCTCGGCTTCAACGTCTGGCCAGGTCCCATTCAACCAAGATTGAGGCGCTTTGCAGCCACTTCTAACTGGGCGCATGGGCCAGGGACTTTGCAGAGCTGACTCTCACCCTCTGGGGGCTGCGGCGGGAGCGTCCAGGGCTCAGGCTGCAGAGGGGATGGGCTCAGGCTGCAGAGGGGATGGGCTCAGGCTGCAGAGGGGATGGGCTCAGGCTGCAGAGGGGATGGGCTCCTCCTCCTCTTCCCAGGCGCACCCGCAAATCCAAGCGCCCCCCGTTGCAGCCCCAGGCGCTGCGTGAGCCTCCACACGTAGCCGCCGCCGGCCCCCGGCGCAGGGTCGGGTTGAGCAAGCATCCCAGACGGGCCCCGGGCGGGCTGCGCGGGTCAGCGGGCGGCCAATCGCCGGGGTGCGGCCCGCCCCGGCGCCTCCCCCGGGCGTCTATAAGGCCCGCGCTCCGCCCGTGCAGCGCAGCTCTCCCGCCCGCCGCGCGCATCACTCCGCTCAGCTCTACCGTGGACCGGCCGGGGCCGGGGGTCCCTGCGCTCTCGCGAGAAACGTGCTGCAGGACAGTCGGGGTGCCGGAGCCCGCGCGGGCCCTCCCGGGCCGCAAGATGGGGAGATGCACCGGGACGCCCCGGCTGCTGCTCCTGCTGCAGGCGCTGGTCCTCCACCCCTGGAGCCCCTGCTGGGGCGCGAACCCGGGGAGTCCCTCCAGCAGCATCCCCGCAGGTGAGCGTGCCCGGGAGGCCGGAGCGGGCGGGCAGTTCATTCATCCTCTAACCCCTTCTCTTCCCTCAAAGGGGCTGGCCAGGTGAGTGGGGGGAGGGCTGCCTCTCCATCGCCGGACCCCGAGGTGAGTGGGGGTGCGCCGACCCACCCCAGGATGGCCAGACTTTTCCCCAAAACTGTGATCGGGGCGCCCAGGTCCCCGGGAAGGGTGGGAACAGCAGCCCTTGTGGTCTCTAGGAGTTCTCTGTAGACTGAGCGCGCCCCAATTCTCCGGCAGAATAAGTTAGGGTTTTCTTTTGGTCTTGTAGATCGCTGGGCACCTACACCTTTTTTTTTTCTTTTTTCTTTTTTGCTACTCTCTCTTTCTCTCCAGGAGTGGGGATTCTTTATTACTGTTGAACCGGGCAGTACTCCTTTGGTGACCTAAACACGGGGCTCAGTGTAGTTTTTGATTGATGGTGACACATTCCTTCCAGGGCCCCCCGAAGCAGCCCGTAACACCTACCTCTTGCCAAAAACAACGCATACACACACAAAAAAGTGGGTTGTTTTGAGTAAGTCTGCCCTGCTACCCAACACCTCTAGGAGGCAGCTTTCTGCCGGTGGGTTTTGCAGAGGAGGCTGTGCACTCTGCTTAGCCACCCTCACCCTCAGCCCTGGCTGTTTCTTGTGTTCAGAAGCTGGAACTGCAGCAAATAGTCTAGTTAAGTTCGTGTAAAACAAAAACTTGAACTTTGAGCCAAGGGAGACGTGCCACATGTTTGCCTAAACACAGCTTGCTGCATTTGTTGCAAAGGAGAAATCCCGGGAGATTTCCACTTTTGTGGCCTTTGTGCTCAACTCCCTGAAACTGGATCTTGCATTTAAATGTCCTTGCGAAGTTCTTTTCTTTTGGGGGGGTCATTTGGGCACCCCCCATAAGCTAATTGGGGGCTTTTCTGCGTGGACTTGACGTAAGCATAAAGACAGGAATCTCCATTTCAGAATTACATTTCGAAGGTGACGTTTGGCATCAAGTGTGGATAATGCACGCCGCAGCAGGCGTTTTGTGTTTAGCTCTGTTTCAGAAAACTTGAGCAAGCTAATCTGCTCATTTTTCTGCATGTCTGTTGAACAGTGTTTGCTCTGTTAGCTTGAGGAACTTCAAATTCAGATGGATTTCTGTCAGTTAAAGGATGCCCTTTCTTTTCTAAAGTATAGTGATGGGTTATAAATGGATATTTGAACTTGGATGGTTATTCTAAATTTGAGCTACATTTTATCGTAAGTTAAAACTATTTCTTTTAGCATAATGTCTATAAAATAGACAAGGAAATGCCTTTAGAAAACAAAAATGGAGACAAAAAAAAAAAAACACTAACCCTACTCAGAAACATTTCTTTGTTGAAACACCCAAGGAAACTTTTATGGAGAAATAAAATGACCTGGAAGGGCTGTGTTATTTTTAGAGGGGCCTTTCTGGCCTTTGTAGATTTTATTCCACATCATTACCAACACCCCTTACTTTTTTTTACAGAAGATACCCTTTTATAGGTGCCCATAAGTTTATAGTCAAAACCATCTTCTTCCCCCTCTGGCTTTTAAATTTCCTGGAGTTGGACAGTAAAGTTTGAATGGATTGTAACATTAGAGAAAGGGAATTTCATATGTAAAGGTTTCCCTCAGCAAAAGTCGACATAAAACCCCCTGTTGTAATCTGAGGACTGGTTACTTTGGTCATTGGGCATGGGGAATTCCCTTTTGGCCTGAATGTGGGAAAATGTTAATGTGTAATAGGTGGAGCGAGCGGTAGCCGGTTTGTTTGCTAAGGTCTGCGTAGGTAGATATTCTTGCAGGTTATATGATAAACTCATACATGCAGAAGATTCACTGTTTGATAGCATGACCAGAAACATGGACTGTAGTCTATTTTATCCTTTAAATATTACAACTGAAAATTACTATTATAAATACCAATTTCTTCTTTAAGGACTCTTAAATTGTCTGGATTGATAGGAGGTCATAAGACGAGAGTTTATTATCTCTAACACCCTGTATTTGTCAACATGCCCCAGCTAGTCATTAAAAAATGGATGGAATTGTCAGGCATGGTGGTGCAGGCCTGTAATTCCAGTACTGGGATTACAGGAGGATCACAGGTTTGAGGCCAGCCTCAGCCATTTAGTGAGACCCCGGGCAACTTAGCGAGACCCTGTTTTAAAATAAAAAGGGCCGAGGGTGTAGCTCAGAGGTAGAGCACCCCTGAGTTCAATCCCAGTGCAAAGAAAAAAAAAACTGATTAAATAGAAAATTTCTTGGCTGTATTGACAGTTTGAGCCAAAGTCTCTTGTTGTTGGTGTCTGTCCTGTGCATAGTAGGATGTTTAGTAGTATCCTTGGCATCTACCCACTAGATGCCAGTAGTACTCATCTATCAGTGTGAGAGTGAAAAATGTCTCAAAACAACAACAGAAAAAGACCAAATGTCCCTTGAGGAGCAATATGCCCAGGCTTGAGAATCATTGGGCTATTTAACTCCATGTGTATTTGAGACTATGTGGCATTGTAATGTTACTGGAATGATAATAGCAACTCTTTTTTTTTCTTTTTTTGAGATAAGGTCTCTCTATGCTGCCTGGGCCTGCTTCAAACTCCTGAGCGCAAGTGATCCTCCTGTCTCAGCCTCTCAAGTTGCTGGGACTTCAAGGCCTGCGCCATTGAACTTGGCAGCAACTCTTTTTTGAGAGTCAATATTTATAGTTATTTTCCATTTTTCCACTGTGCTAGGGAATGTGCTGTTTGGATCTCATTCATTACTTTTTGGAATATAGTCTTTCCCAGCTTTGGTGCTGTGTGTTGACTGGAGGGGAGAACCCCGCTCTGCGTTACATTTACTGAGTGTTCTGCTCTGAGCTGTGTTGATTCCTTTGTGATTGCCACTTTATTCTTAGCATGGAGAGGATCTATATAAGGTTTTAGTTAAAAACCATCATTTCATTCTGGAATTACTTATAGGCATTGTGTCTGAAAGTTACAACTTTAGGGGAACTTTCCCAGGCAGCACTCTCTCTATCGGTGTCAATAAATCAGATTGCTACCCTGATTTTTCTGTACACTCTGCCTTCTATATGAGAGCAGCAGGGGTGGATGTAATCCTGCCCGTTCTTTGCAACCAGGTTTCCAGACCTGGATCAAAATTTGTTTGTGCTTTCTGAGGCACCTTGACTATTTTATGATCTAAATTGGGTAGAAACCAAGTTTTGGTCAAAAATGAAGGAAATGGTTTCTGATGTTTTGGTCAAGACTAGTACTTTTCAACCACGTTCATTTATAAGCTCTTTAATTTACTGTGGCTCATTCAAGAAGGACAGGAAAGGTTTGTCTATCTACTGATGCAAACCAGCAATTTTCAGGGTGGAGAAAGAGTAATGTCCCAGAGAAATGCTGGAAGGGAAAGAGAGAGGCTTGTCATCTGGATACTTTCTGTGCCTGTCCTTGAAATTATACTCATTGTTTATATGTAGCTCCTGGGGAATTCGTCCCCTTACTATTTTTTGTTTGGTTCTTTATCTTTTTAACTTCTTAATAATTTTGGCTTATACACATCAAACCTGCTTTGCATTATAGGTGTTATGTGCAATAAATCATAAATTCTTTGACACGAAAGACTGAGTTTTATTCATTTTTATGTTCTTCACAAGGTCTGTCCTGTTCTTTGCCACAAAGAGATTCTCAATGCATGTTTGTCGAGCTGAAGAATTATGAAAAGTGGCATGCAGTCACTGAGATTTCCAGTTGCTCCCTTTTTCCCAGAACATTTAACTAACTTCCTCTCTCTCTCCCTGGGGACCCATCGGGCACCATGACCTAGCAACTTAACCATGAAACAGCAGGCAGGGTCTTGTTTCTTGCAGTTGGCAACTTTTCTCCATAGCTTGTTTCCCCTCTACCTGCTTCACTGCACAATGTGGCCACTTCATTATTATTTTCAGGTGGGTGGTTGGGTGCCAGAATCCTTGGAGATTCAGGATGTCACAAAACTTGAGCAAGGTCACAGGACTGGAAAGCAGTCGGGGCTTATGACCTTTCTCAGTCTGTTCTCCATATCTTTCCTGACCTCATTATTGTTTCATCGGACTTTGGGGACCTTTGGGAGAGAAGCAGAGACTGGCTGTCAGTCACTTAGAAAAGCAAAACCAACACTGTGCTAAAAGAAAGAACACATAATGTGTGGTTTTATGTAGATAGATGGGGAGGGTAGGCACAGCCAGAAGGCACAGAATGGGCCACAGGCCAGGGGCAGGTTATGACCCCGGGCCAGGTCCAGAGGATCAAAACCAGTTACCTGTTTATGTGTGGCCTGCGGGCTAACAATGATCTTTACATTTTAGAATGGTTGGGAAATAGGGAAAGAAAAACAATATAACATGCCTCGTGAAAATGATCTGAAATTAAAGTTGTGCGGCTCACAGTGCGCTCCTTGGTTCCTGTGCTCCCTAGGGCTGATTCCCTTCTGCAGGGTGGAGTTAAGGAGCTGCTGCATAGATAGTGTGGCCCACAGGGCCTAAAATGCTTCCTATCTTGCCCCCAGCAGGGAAGCTTTGCTGACCCTTGTCTAAGGAAACCACGTTCCGCTTACTCTCTGGCTCCTGCTCATCCTCTGCTCTGCTGGAAAGAGCTAGGTTTTGGACAGTAGCAGCTGGCTCTGGGCATGCCAGAGGCCTGTTTTTCATTTTAGACTTTGCCAGTGATTTCTTTGGTGTTGTGAATTCAAACATAGAGCTTCTCTGTTACGTCTTTTTTAGACCCAGTACTTGAAGCGAACTAGATATGTTCTTTGGTGTCCCTATGGATCACATGGTCAAAAATGGATAAACTGCTCCGATGACCAGTCGACTGGGCTGGGAAGATCTCTTCTAGAGCTTGTGTATATTCTAGGAATTTGTTTTTGAAACTTGGTTACACTTGTGGCTTAGTTCCTTGGAGGAAATAACTAGCACGTGTATCCGTCAGCACGTTTCTTCTTCTTTAACTACTGCTATAAATTAGGTGAAATTGAGAAATTGTGGCTTTTAAAGTGATGTCATTTGTTTTGTGTGTATTTTGCTAGTTTTCATGTGCTGTGGACTATTTGCCTCACTAAACTACACTTAACGGTACCAATTTCTAAAGGTATTGAGATGGTAGTTACCCACAAATAGTTAAGAGTAGTAGAGCAGAGACACTGTGTCATTTTTTAGCTGTCCTTATTCTACTCTCTACCTTAAGGCCCTGATGCAGTTCATTTTTTATAATGATGCTACTGAAGATGACGTAGTGCTACTGCATTAATGAATACCCTACTAACTGGGTCACAAAGGTACATTTGTTACGGTGGGAGCCATGCTGTGGGCTCTTCCTTCAATTCAGATCAGATTGTCTGAAGAGAAGAATTAAAACTAATAGGCAGCTTGTTGGAGCTTTAACAAAATTTTATTACAAAGTCAGTAGGAAATAGAAAAGAGAAGGAAAAAAAAGCAGCGTGCCTGGAAGACATGCTGGAGAGCCCAAAAGTGGAATTCTGCCCCTCCCTCCGACCCGGCCCCTTAAATACAATTCTTACATTGGTATGGTTTTATCAGTGTTACCAAGGCAACGAGTTAGTAACTTATTTCTTAGGCATAACTTATTCCTTAGGCAGGTGGTACCTTCTAGTCTACTAAGTGCACTTACTAAGTGCAGAGGTCACTAATCTACCTTGTTTTTACCCCTATTGTATTGGGCTGTATTGGTTGTCTATCAACTATGGGCACTTTGATGTAACACATAGAGTTTGCCTTTCCCATACTGAGGCTGAGTCACAAAGAATAGGAGGGAAACAGAGGCACTGATTACAGCCAGTGTGGCTGTGTACTGTGATCTTAGTTACTGATCTTAGTTACTGATATTTAGTTACTGATTGACTCAAAACTTTTTTCAAGCTTTGATTAAGAAATCAAGTAATGCCGGGCATGGTGGCTCATGCCTGTAATCCCAGTACTTGGGAGGCTGAGACAGGAGGATCCACGTTTGCGACCAGCCTCAGCTACTTAGTGAGACCCTCTGCAACTTAGTGAGACCCTGTTTCAAAATAAAGAATAAAAAATAGGGCTGGGGATGTAGCTCAGAGGTAGAATGCCCCTGGGTTCAATCCCCAGTGCCCACATGAATGTCCGGGAACAACCAGACGTTGTGTTGAGAGCGATAAAAATTGTGTATGTTTGAATGTTCCTTTGTCCCATGAAGAATCTTCACTTGTCCACAGCACAGGAGTAGAACCACAGCTTAAAATCAGAGGAAAATCCTGCCTCTCTCTCTCTCTCTCTCTCTCTCTCTCTCTCTCTCTCTCGGGTCTTTTGGGAAGAATGCTACAATACATTAGCATTAGCAGTAACCAGAGAGCCAAGGGGAAGTTCCTCTTGAAAATTTGGGAATCTAACACACTAAACAGAATGAGTAAAAGTTCAGTCAATACAGTAAACCCCAGGATGTCTTCTGCCTTCAAAATAATGAAGGCAAAATTAAAACCAATCAACAATCAACACAACAAATGAGATTTAATTTTAACTCTGGCCTGTTTTAGAAACCTACTCAAGTTTGTCAGAAACATTTTTATCCTTTATCCCCTCATTTGGCTCATTTTAGGTAGGTGTTCGCTGAAACCCTCCTTTGCATTAAAAGTTTTATATAGAATATTTATATTAATAATCATGTTTTTTGAATTGCATTGAAATTTAAAATGTGTAAAACCTCAGAAGTTTCACTTCTTCATTCCAGAGTCCCAACACACATTGTCCTGTCAGCACCTCATGGTCATTGACAATTCTGTTTTAGTTGGTTTGAAGCTACAACCTTTTTTTTTTTTTTTGGTGGTAGTACTGGGGCTTGAACCCAGGGCCATTCTACCTCTGAGCTACTCTCCTAGCCCTTTTTATTTTTTAGTTTCAAACACAGTGTTGCTAAGTTACTGAGAGCCTCACTAAATTGCTGAGGTTGGCCTCAAACCTGCGATCTTCCTGTCTCAGCCTCCCAAGTACTGGGATTATGGGCATGTGCTACCTTGCCTGACCTGAAGCCACAACTTTTATGAGGCTTCATGATGCTAATTACTTTGGTAGTTGTACACAGCTGGCCGGGGTAAGGGGGGGTGGTAAGAAGGGAACCAGTTACTTTTAGGTATTTTAAATGCATTTTCTAACAATTTTTTTAAACATTCAAACAGTTCCTTCCTAGTTCTAGCAGTATACTAAATGCCAGCAGCGATTTCATTTAAAAAATTATTCTGCAAATAGAAAATTTAAAGAAGAAACTGGCCAGCAGTTTGCAGGCAAACAAACAAATGTGACCTTCTAATTCCATCTGGAGCAAGTGTAGCAGCGCTTTTATGCAGAGGCACACGGGTGCTGGGATGGGGTTTTTCCAGGGATTCCGAGCCAGCTCTGAGGCCCCCCATCTTCAGAGGCCCCCTTCTTCTGCCTCAGCCTGCTGTTCTTGCTGGGCCTCCCGCTGGCACCATGACTCTGACCAGAGTGCCCTCCTCGGCCAGCCCTGAAAAATTCCTTTCAGCCACGTCTAGAGAAGGACAGTCCTCCTTTTCTTCTTAGTGTGGTGTAGACGAGGTTGGAATTTTTTAAACAGTGACTTTACTAGGTAACCGAGTGCAAAACAAAACAAAACCCCAAACTGGAAAATCACCAAAGCAAAGAAGTGAACAGACTTAACAAAGTAGACAGTCAGAGAGTTCTTCCTCCTTCCTGACATTCCTGTTGCTAGATCCCAACAATTGTGGCACTCTTGGGGGCTCATAAGTCCTGTGCCCTTGGCTAGCTTTTTTTTTTTTTAATCTCCACTATTACATATCTCTTCTCACTCTTACTGTCATTTTTTTTAACAGAATTCTTCCCCATGGTTGGATCCCATAAAGATTAATAGGTAGACTGGTATACTCATATATATTCATGGTTTCTTGGGAATATATTCACAAAACCCTAACCATTAAGCACTTTGTTTTCTTGAGTAAGTTTTTATGTGTGTTTTTTTTCTCATAACATTTTTATTTTTATTTTTTATTTTTGGTGGTACTGGGGATTGAATCCAGGGCCTGCACTTGATAGATCAAGTGCTCTACCACTGAGCAACATCCCCAGCCCTTTTTATTTATTTTTTAGATTTTGAGTCAGGGTCTCACTAAATTGCCTAGGCTGGCCTTGAACTTATGATCTTCCTGTCTCAGCCTCCCCATTAGCTGGGTTTATAGGTGTGTGTCACTATACCTGGCTCCATAACTCCTTTTATATTACTCTAATGCTTGGTTTTGAGTAGTAATTTGCAATTGCTTTTATGAATCCATATAATTTAATAAATCCACATTTATTTGATTAACTGCCCTTTAAAAATTCCTCTGTAGTACATTTTTTTTTCTAGAGGTAAATAACAGTGTTGTAACTTCTTAGATGCAAATGTCTGTCATGGATAATTCCCAGTGTATAATACTCTGAAGTGTGACAATATTTCAGAACTTAATTTGGGTATTTATTGAATGTTTGATCTGTGTTCTGTTGCCTTATATAAGTAAAAGAAAAAATAGAAAAACAAACAAATAAGCAAACATACAACAAGAAGCAAAAAAGACCAAAAAAAAAAAAAAAACCCACACCAGGCTCAGTTTGTGTTCCAGAACGAAATTCTAAGATTCTTAACAGGAAAAGAGTGCATATGTAAAACTGAAGAAATCCAAGTGTTTCAGAGGAAGCACAGGGGACAGTCTAGACCTCTGGTGTCAGGAAGCCTGGGAAGTCCAGCTCCTGACCCACCACCCCTTGAGCCAGGTACTGAGCCCCTCCAGACTTCTTTTGTAATTTGCCATCTTTCCAGCGCTGTTATTTGACATTTCTTGAATTCTACGTCTCAGGATGAGTGGTAGCGAGCACTGTACAAGTCAGAAAAGAGGCCTTGACTTATTTCTTGGGCAAGGGAAGCATAGATACATAGTCGTTTTGTATTAGGAATCCCACTTTTGCATCCAGTTATTATATCAGGGGTTGAATTTGGCTGCTACTTGATGTTGCCTTTTTCTTAATTAGCTTTTGATTTAGAGGTAAGAAAGCAAGGCCAAGAATAACTAGAATTTAATTTACATTTTAAAATATTCCAAGTGTTTTTGTAGGAGAGGGGAAACAGTCTGGTGTTTATATGAAGCTATTTTCTCTCTTCTGAGGGGAATCGTCTGCTCTTCGGTACGTTTAAATATTGTGAGCTGTTTAAAAAAATGTATATTCTTCTGTTTTCTTCCTGATTATTCAAACTGTACATAGATGAAGAAAAAAGATGTTGTTCAGCAGTTAAAAAAAAAAAAACTTTGCCGGGCATGGTGGCGCACGCTTGTAATCCCAGTACTCGGGAGGCTGAGACAGGAGGATCTGGGTTCGCGGCCAGCCTCAGCTACTTAGTGAGGCCCCCACCGCAACTTAGTGAGACCCTGTTTCAAAATAAAGAACAAAAAACAGGACTGGGGGTGGAGCTTGGAGGTAGAATGCCCCTGGGTTCAATCCTCAATGCCAACAAAACAAAACAAAACAAAACAAAACAAAACAAAACAAAACAAAAAACTTTTATGATATGTGCTATTTAAAAGCTAGAGGTCCTCCAAATTGCTACAGAAATTTTTTATCAGGTCACCTACATGCACTTCTTAGATTTATTGAATATCTTTAAGATAAGACATGTTGTGAGCCATTGTAAATAAAAAGGAAATCAGTGTATAGGAGAAAAACACTTGATTTGAGCGCGTTTGTGGGTGTGGCTCTGTGTGTGCACACATATGTGTTAGCTAGCCACAGAGAATATTCTTCA
This sequence comes from Glis glis, assembly GCA_004027185.1. Taxonomy (NCBI): domain Eukaryota; kingdom Metazoa; phylum Chordata; class Mammalia; order Rodentia; family Gliridae; genus Glis; species Glis glis. The sequence goes on from PVJS01004364.1 coordinate 67,801, forward strand.
GCCTTAAAAATGGAGTAGCCAGTATGGGAAGTGTGGATGCCTTTTGGTCTGGACTCTTCTTTGATAGGTTGCTAGGCCATTGTCGTATTTTATTTGTTCTACATTTGTTTGCAGCTCTCCAATGGAAACGATCTAGGGAGTGGTACCGTCTTATACCTGCTCCTTGGAGGACATGTTTTTTTTTCATTTTCTTTCTAATGTTTTTTCTCTTTTTCTGGCTCTCCTTCTACTGTTTCCAGAGGATTTTTATGTAAATTGAAGGAAGCAGTTCAGATAGAACAATTGGAGGGGAAAGAGGGTAACTTAATTTTGAAAACAGATGCAGTTATTATTTTCTCAAGTGCTAGATTACCAAAGACCACAGAAACATTTCCCTTGAGTGTTGTTCTTGGGAATTAATCATGATTTATTGAATAAGCAAGTAAATACCAGCACTTGTTTCTCCTGTAGAGTCCATTAGGTTAAAGAATGATTTGGTTTATTAAAATGATGAACTAACCTTTATGTTACTATTTAATATTATGTACTTGATATTTTTATGTCCCTCAAGTATAAACATGCTTTTATTTTTTCCCATAGGGCATAAAACTGTCAAGCCACTCTTCTTTTTTATATTTTCTGGTACTGAGGATTGAACCCAGAGGCGTTCTACCTCTGAGTCACATCCCGCAGCCCTGTTTTCTATTTTATTTTGAAATAGGATCTTACTAAGTCACCGAGGACCTCCCTAAGTTGCTGAGGTTGGCCTTACCTGTGATCCTCCTGTCTCAGCCTCCCAAGTACTGGGATTACAGGCATGTACCCCATACCTGGCAGCAAGCCCCTCTTCTTCATAGAAGACATTGAATGGCGCTGTTACACCAGTACAAGTAGTTCCGTGGTTTATAGCTAAATGAATTGTGTGAAAATTTTCCGGTTGCAGTCAAAGATAAACTAAGAAGTCTACATTAAACCATACACAGAAATTTAATACATAACCATAACTGGTAGTTATGTCTTCTTTTCTATAACTAGGTTTAAATTTTTCATAGAGTTGGAGATGTGGCTTAGTGGCAGAGTGCTTGCCAAGTATGTGGGAGGCCCTGGGTTCAATCCCCAGACCTAAAAAAGAAGGAGGAGGAGGAGAAGGAGGAGGAGGAGGAGGAGGAGGAGGAGGAGGAGGAGGAGCATGCCTGTAATCCCAGTACTTGGGAGTCTGAGACAGGAGGATGGCAGGTTCAAGATCAGCTTCAACAACTTAGTGAGACTCTCAGCAACCTAGTGAGACCCTGCTTCAAAATACAAAATAAAAAGGGATGGGGTTGTAGCTCAGAGGTAGAATACCTCTGGGCTCAAGTCCCAGTACCAAAAATAAATAAATAAAAACTAAAGAAGTTCTTCATAGATGCAAGGTATGATTTTTTTCCTAATAACCATCAGAATAGTCTACATATGAACTGAATTTAATTTAAAAAGCCTTTTTGGCTTGTAGAAAATCCTTTTGAAAAAGGCAGGTGAGGAGGTGATAGGAGGTGGAGATTAGTGGTGGCGGTGGTAGTGGTGGGGAAATTTCTCCTATATGTGGAAGAAAATTACACAATATGTGATTTAAATGGGTTCAGACAATTAAGAAAAAGTCTATAGTTTTCTGGTTTCAATCCCTTTGGTTTGATACCCAGTAGTGGTATAGCCGGGTCATATGGTGGGTCCATTCCCATTTTTCTGAGGAATCTCCACACTGACCTCCAGAGTGGTTGAACTAGCTTGCAATCCCACCAACAGTGTAGAAGAGACCCAGTTTCTCCACATCCTCGCCAACATTTGTTGTTGTTTGACTTCT